>QANT01003571.1:0-14572 GCA_003254885.1 Purshia tridentata | reverse complement strand
GCCTCCATCATCGGGAGCGTCCCATCTGAATATTAAGCCACTTTTTAACAATTTGTCGGAGTCATACACATCATACGTGGCTGAAACTTGTTGACCAAGAATTATTTTTCAAAGATTTTTTTATATAAACACCACCTAGACTATAAGAGGTGTGTTTTCGTACCACATAAACTTTTTTTTTTACCATTAACCACTTGAAATTATCAATATGTGCTAATATGGCACCTATAGTCAATTTCTCTGTTAAATTATTAACTTTTTTTTCAAATTTCTAAATTTATCCTTAAAAAGTTTTTGTTTTTTTTAATTATACTTGAGAATAAATTCAAAAATTTGAGAAAAAAGTTGATGATTTAACAGAAAAATTAACTGTAGGTATCACATTAGCACATATTGATAATTTCAGTAATAGTAAAAAAACAAAGTTTGGGTAGTACGGGAGTACACTCCTTATAATTCAGTTGGTATTTACGTAAAACAAACCCTTTCCCAAATAAAGAAACAGCAATGCACTGTATTGCTAAAAATGGACGTCCATGGCTTCCCCCATGAGATGTCGAATTTCCAGCTCTAACTCTCCCCAGACCCAAGACTTCGCCGCCCAAAATCTTTGTTTTCGCCGCTAATACTTTTGCAACTACACCCTAATTTTCTTCCTTGTTTCAACTCATTTACTATTGTCACACTATACTCTGCCAAAACCAACTGTGAATTCTGTCCCACAATCACTACCATTATTACCAATGCAACAAGCATTCCATGGCTGGCCTGGCCACAATATAGACTTCCCATATGTTGTTAATTATATGTAAGTGATTGGATGCCAAGAAAATTAATGTAAGAAAGCAAAATGGGACTTATTCATGAATGGTATGTTGGGGACTTGAAAATATATATAGAATTGCATTATTGCTATTTTCAGTGAGTTCAGTTATAACTTATAAGTGCTTGGTGTTACTTCATATAATAAGTTGTTCTGAAAAGAAAACCACATTTCTGTTAGCTAGGGGTTGTTTGTTTCTTAAAAATTTAGTTCTGTTTTTCCCTTTTATAAAATATATATATGGAAAAAATTGAACTAGCTGTATAAGATTAGAGGATGTTAATTGAATACTAATGAAATTCTCTTCAATGACTTTCGTTCACAAGCAACTAACCTCTGCAATTAATGCGCCCATCCTTCCCACATATTCTAGCTTCTCCTCCATATCCATATGTTACAAATCCATACGTAAGTATGTAACTGTGCAAGTTAGGCAGAAAGCAAAAAGGTAGATAACCTTGTCTCCCAATGTGCCAAAAAAAGAAAGAAAAAAAGATGATCCATCACGCATGTTAAACTCTTGAAAAACACGAATCATTCCATGCTTACGTTTTTAAAATTTTTTCATTGCCATTGAAGAAATTAGTCAAACAAATATTGTCGAAAAGTTTCAGCCCAACATGCTGTGCAACTTAAGTCCATATTTGAGTGAGGCCCAACGTGCTTTACTCCAAAAAGATTGGGCTTTCTTGCTCGGCCCATCAAAAATTATAGGACTGTCTGTTGACTCCCACTATTAGCTGACGTGGGGATGGGCCCTCAGGAACTCCACGTGTCAATATAGACGACTGTTATTTAACTAGCCACGAGTCTTGCATACGGAGCCTAACATGTTACATGGGACCAATCCCTGTGCGAGAAGACGATCAATTAACGTCGCTACTCGCAAAAAGGTACGGGTCGGCAGTGATATCAGACACTGCTACGTGGCGTTCTATAACAACTACTCTAGTGGGAGTTCTCACGCTGTCGTTTCACCAATATGCGATGTGATTCGCTGTCGTCCTCTACGCAATCGCGCGGCGGCCCATCCGCCACACATTTCCTAGTCCCTGCCTGACAAGTGTCATATTCCCACCTCCACTTTCACAATTCTCTCCCTCCTCCTTTGACTAAATTACCAAAATACCACTGACTTAGTGCCTTGTTATTATGTCTCTTGATGTATTGCGAAGGTCAAATTAACTTCACCAAAATTTACTAAAAATATCAACGCTTCTTAGTTTAATAATATTTTTCTTTCTAATATTAGAAGAGGTTTTAAATTCAATCTCCTTCTCAAATCTCAAAAAACAAACTTTTATTAAAAATTTCTCATAATTATGCCTGTGTCATTTGTAACCTCGTAACAAATTGCAACATAAGTAGATTTATTGGAATTTTAGAGTAGTTTAACTTAATTGTTACAACTTAGAAGTAAGAATGTATTCTTAAAGTGAAATAATTAAGAAATTACATAATAAATTGACACAGTTAAAGCTAAAACAGGACAAACGAAAATTTGGCCTTTTGCTCATCAGTTGTTAATTTTGGCCACGTGACTGGTGTCGTAGTAATATAGTCCTGAAAAAATGGCTCTCATTTTTTTAATGTTCCGTATGTGGATTTTAAGGGTCGTTTTAAACTCATAAGTTTGTCAGATAGAAGATGTGGTGTCTGTTCACTTCAAATTCCACCTTCCTTAAAGGCCTCTCCAGACTCCGCACTCATACACCTATCTATTTCTGTCTCTCTCTCAGCCGAGTACTTCCATGGCGGTGGGACTCTTCGCCGCTACAATCCCCAAACCCTTCCGTCTCGTCCAATCCTCATACCTCCTCCCAAAACCCAACGCAACCGTCTTCTTCCCACCTTTAAATCTCTGTCACCAGAAGACAGCCCAATACAGGACTCGAAGGAAGCTATGCTTCTCGGTCTATGTAGTTATGGAAGACCAAAAACAGAGTACCCATCTCGAGAATTGCACAGACAAAGGTCCAGATACTGATAATCCACAGATCCCACCAATAATTCCATCAGTACGTGTGGTTGAGAGGTTGGCCAGGAAGAAATCGGAGAGGTTCACTTATCTTGTTGCTGCTGTGATGTCTAGCTTTGGAATTACTTCCATGGCTGTCATGGCTGTTTATTACAGATTTTACTGGCAAATGGAGGTAATTTCTATGCCTATATAAACCTCAAACTTCACAAAATTTTGTCTTTCTCTGGTTGAATTGTTGAATTGGGTGCTTTATTTTTGTGTAGGGTGGGAATGTGCCTTTATCTGAAATGTTGGGTACATTTGCTCTATCTGTTGGTGCTGCTGTAAGTTCACTGAGACTAACTGTTCCTCAATTGGGGAAAATTTATAAAATTGGTTTGAAAGTTTGTTTTTTTATCACCTGGAAGCTGCTAAATCGATTTGGGTACTCTATATTTGCAGGTGGGTATGGAGTTTTGGGCAAGATGGGCTCACAAAGCTCTCTGGCACGCTTCCTTATGGCATATGCACGAGGTTTGCTTCAAGCTCTGCTACTCTTTGTAATCTGTTTTTATGCCAACAAAATTTCGAGTTTGGGTTTTCGTTTCTTTTCATTTCTTGGGGGACCGGCTAAGTATGATAACTAAGAAACTAACAAGATTGAGTTTTTAATTTAAATTTTTATCCCTTTCCTTCATTCTCGGCAACCAATCAGTGTTTGATTGTTGACATGAACTTTAATTGCAGTCCCACCACCGACCCAGAGAAGGTCCATTCGAGCTTAACGATGTATTTGCCATAATCAACGCTGGCCCAGCTATAGCCCTCCTCTCTTATGGTTTCTTCCACAAAGGCCTTGTTCCTGGCCTTTGTTTTGGTGCTGTAAGTCTCTCTTTCAATATCTTTATGAATCTGAGTTTATTCCTTAATTAATGGGTTTAAAGCCTTTAATCATAATTAATTTCTATAAATCTTTTTCTTAAAAGTATATTACAAAAAAAAACCTTTGGAACTTCCATTATTGACATATTGACCTTGAACAGGGACTTGGAATTACAGTGTTCGGCATGGCGTATATGTTTGTCCACGATGGTCTGGTTCACAAAAGATTCCCAGTGGGTCCCATAGCCAACGTGCCCTACTTTAGAAAGGTTGCTGCAGCTCATCAGGTAAATATCACCAGTCATACATGAGTCAGATAAAACATGACCCAAACACTATAATATACATAATGAATTTAATTATATTAATCTAGTTTCATAATCTTATTTAATTATGAATCTCACTAACCGAATCTAACTGTCAAGATTTTGTTTGATTTGGATGTTTTGGCTTCAGCTCCACCACTCGGACAAATTCGATGGTGTGCCATATGGTTTGTTTCTGGGACCTAAGGTTGGTCTACTATTCTTTAATATCTAATTAATTAAGGAAATTTTGGCTTGGACATTTACTATTGTTGTTGAGTCAGGAGGAGTCCAATAATTAACTTATATTTTGTGTGTGGTCGGGTGCAGGAATTGGAAGAAGTGGGGGGACTAGAAGAGTTGGAAAAGGAGATAGAAAGGAGAATCAAAGCATACAAGGGCTCATGACTAATTTACAAAGTAGTTGATGGAACCCCATTATCATTTCCTCTTGGGTTAAATTTTTCAGTGTAGAAAAGTGATAAAAAGAGATAGAATTAAATGGTTTTGTGGTCATTTCTGCTTTACATGGTGGAAAACAGAGCTAGCAAGTATGAGACACAGTACTGAGATCATATGCAGTTCTGTATGTGTGCCAAAATTATGTACTATGCAGCTAAAGGGTTTTTAATGAGAAAAAAGGGGTATGTATAATTGTATATTAGGTATGGGGATTCGTCATCTGATCCCATCAAAGTGGTACCAACTTTTTGTCATATACACTAGTTTTAAAAGCCTAAAGATTACTGGTTAAAATTAAAAAATGCCTAAAGATTAGTGAAGGATGTATTTTCAACGCTGTATATATATGGTCTGCCAAAAGTTTTTTAATTTTATTTTGATTGGGGTCAAAAGATATGGTTAAATCATATATTATATTGTCCATGCCCAAATGCTATCATTTTCACCGACGTTCTAATGCCTTTTGCACATAATTTGTAAGTGCAAGAATCATGAGTATGAAGACTAGGGAATTGACTGGCCATCGCTGCGTTGTCCAAGACTAGTAGATTGGTGTTTTCTTAGCCATTAATGCAATAGCTTGCAATTGTTTGGAGATGGAAATTCATGTAATCGCATGATTATTATGATTGATGAAATAATTGAAAGAGAATGTTGTGACAGTGTGTTTGATATAAAGCTTGAATAATAAGGTTGTGATAAGGTGATTCATAAAATTCTTGAAAAAAAAAAATATTGTGACAAAGTGTTTAATAAAATATTTAAAATAGAAAACTACGACAAAATATTGATGAAATAGCTCAAAGAAAGAAGCATTTCATTTATTATAAACATTTCAATTATTTGATGAAATGTATTATTTCAATTAAAAACAAGGCTCCTATAAAACATGTTTAATATTCTTTGAAGAGATTCAATTCTTTTATCAATTAATGGATATATTTATGATCCAGAAATTTATAAAAAGATGAATCTGGTAACAGCCTAAAAGGTTGACATGAAATAAAGTAAGTAAGTGGGGAGTAGTCAGACATAGATATCCAATAGTGAGAAGCCACGTGTTTGCTTAGAGGTGTAGAACCCCAAACAAGTTTCGTGGGGCTGACTCAACCAAATAATGGAGTGCTGGTGCTCTGTTCCCCCATCAACCTACCACCCTTCCTTTATAATTTTCTTTTGTTTGGTCATTGACTCATGACATGCACTACGTGTGGACGGTGTGGGTTGTATACGTTCTATCCCAAACTCCCAACCCAATTTCTCCTTCTTCTATATAAAAACGCAACCCTAGTGGCTCATGCACTTTACAATATTGCAATTACCAATTACCAATTTCCAATAGATTAAGACCTCCACTTTCCTCGTTTAGTTTAGTCATTAGTGGGAGGGTTTACCATTTGAGCTTCCCAATACCTGTCAAAATTTGACAACGGAGGCCTACTTCAACTTCAACCGGTTTAAAAGCACCAACCTTTATCTCTATCTGTGGAGAGCTTGCATATTCTATATTGCTTCCGACATCACATTGTCCTTTTGATAAATCAATTATTTCATTTTTATATTGACCTTAAAAAAAGATTAAATAAAAAGTCCACCGAAATGGTGATTTATGGTTCCAATAAAGATGAATACTTGAACTGTTTAGTCTTTTTTGATAGCTGACTTCCAATTAGGACAGATATCAAGAAACGTATAGCCTTATAGGGCATGTTTAGAAAACTCAATTTCAATTCGAAATCCGAATTCAGTTAGCATGACTCTTCAACNTGATATTTGCTACTTGAATTTTTTAATCTCCAAGAGACTCTTCTAATTTTAAATATTTGTATCCATTCTATGCACTAATATTTTTATTTTTATTTGTACTAATTATTTGTATTTATTTTATGCAATACTTATTTTTAAAGTTTAATTTATTCCATTAAAATTTCTAATTAGAGGAAAGAGAATGAAAAATGTATAGGAAATATAAACAAAATTAAATGTCATTAATATTTGAAGAGAGGAGAGAGGGTCCTAGATTTGAAGAGAGAGAAATTGAATTGTCAAATTAAGATTCATTTTGAAGGGTCTTTTGGAGCCTAAAATGCTCTTCTCTCTCTTCAAAAAATGAAGAATTCTTCATTTGAAGAGCCTTTTGGAGATGCTCTTATAGGGCATGTTTAGAAAACTCAATTTCAATTCGAAATCCGAATTCAGTTAGCATGACTCTTCAACTTTAATCATATTTAAGTGAACTTAATCCATCCCCAAACTTGTAGGCGGAATTCGGATTGAGTTTGGATTTGTCTAAATTAATCAGGTTGGTTTCAACTAATTCAATTGTTATGAGGTAAAGGGGATTACAGATTAGGTAGGTAGAACCGTAAAAGTGTTATGCCGGTTGTTGCTCACGTGGCTCCACGTAATTGGTGCTTCTCTTTGTCTTTTTTATCTTTTATCATTTTTATATGCATCTATGCATTCAAGCCATGAAGGTGTGTGTGGGGTTTTGCCATTGGGCCCATGTGGGTCATTTGGTCTCCCATTGGGCCTTTGTTATGATTCATGAAAAAAGGTTTCGCATTATTGGCAAGCCACGTGTGGCTAGAAGGATTAAATAATTCATTCATTTTATAATTATTGTTCGATAAGATGTAGAAGTGGGGATGCCAATTACCGAATTAGTGTTCTTTATTAAAATCGGCATTTGGTTTCCGTCCATTTCGATCGGTTGGGTACGTTTGAATATATAAATTCACATATAATTAAGTACTTTGTTTGAAAAAGAGAGGATAATTTCAAATTTAGAAGACAAAATTTCAAAACATTCACATTGCCTTTCTGTAATTCATGAGAGCTAATCAGTGGCCAAAATCAGACCAAACAAAAAAAATGGCCAAAAGAAAATGAGAAAGATTAGAGATTCTTTCTTCTATATGTTAAAAGGGTATCGGGCCTCATTAGACAACAACTCCACTTCTATTCGTATAAAACTATTGGGCCTTATGGGGCTGGTTAGTAAAATATTGGGCCTTATCTTTTACACCATCGTCGGCCTATTTTGTTCAGTTACTTGTGTGGACCGTGTCTCTGATTCAAAAAGAAAAAGAAAGAGAGTCAGATCAGATGATCCAACAACTTCAAAGCCGCCATTTACCGGGAAAATAACAGTGTTACACACACAATGGAATTCTCGGCAATATCTGTGTTCAAAACCCTCCATTTTCCGGCAAAAACCCTCCATTTTCCGGCAAATTTTACTGGGAAACCAAGCATTCACTTTCAGATGTTTCTCAGGAAGATCTCTGTCCTGTGCAAAAGCAATCGCAATGGAAAATCCGTGCAAGCCTTGAGTGAGAACAGTGGTAGACTCTTAATCTCAACGACGTTCACGGACGAGAGAGATAGAGTATTCGATAGACTGAGCAGTGAAAAGGGTTGGATTCACTTTGTGGGAATTGGAGGTTGTGGGTTGTCTGCGTTGGCCATGCTTGCACTCAAACAGGTAAAGCATTAGTTGAACGCCAAATTCTCTGTTTGGTTGCTTTGAAAATGGTGTAAAATGATGGAAAATGAAGGAAGATAAAAGAACCCTTTATAGGTCTTTCGTTGTCGTCAGTTTTCAAGTTTTAGAAATTTAGAATGTCACCTGGCTTGAGTCTCAATTGTTAATGTCAATGAGTGTGAGATTACTGAAAACTGGACTATTTCTAGGTTTCTTGAAATTTGATAATTTTTTTATGGGAGTAGGGTTATGAGGTTAGTGGCTCTGATATTGTATCGAGTAGCTTCATGGATGGGCTACAGGAAGCAGGGGCAGTTTTGCATATAGGTCATTCGGTGACAAATATTCAAAGGAACAGTGCCTCAAGATTACCTGACGCCATTGTTGTTTCAAGTGCTATTACCCAAAACAATGTGGAGATTTTGTATGCGAAATCTGTTGGAGTACCCATGTGAGTACATCTCTGTTCACTTTGGCATTCGGGGCTACAGTGTTGGAACTACTTTTGGCTTGTAATTTTATAAAACTGAAAATTGCTTCAATTTTTTCAAGTAGAAACTTTAATAGGAATCCCAAATTACTTCAGTTTAGCGTTTGTTTATCCAAGAATGCTACATTGTTTTGTCTGCTCGATTTTTTATCATAACCTCTTTCTTCTACAGCTACAAGCGAGACTATTGGTTAGGAAAGCTGACACAGCACTACAATCTCATTGCTGTAAGCGGTAGCCATGGTAAGTATATTTATAAGCTATTATCCTCATCAATCATAGTTATGGGTAGCTTAACACTGTCTACAATCTATCTGGTGCCTAATATATAAGTATTGCTCGATTGGTTTTTAACTTTGTATGAATCTAGGACAATGGATTCTGGGTTTAGGTATGAATTTAACCAATAAAATTAATACCATGCATAAGGTCAACTTTCTTTTGTAGTTTTATTGGAAACACCTAAATTGTGAAATTTTTGTACCTTTATGATGATTTTAGATAGTTGTATTTGATATATATGTACTCATTAACTGATTAGATTTACACATTGTTCTCTCCATTAATTGTTATTGTTATTTGCTTATCTAGTTGCCAATAAATACGTTGGTTAGTTTTCCTTTTCTTTTGCTTCAGCCTTCAGTATAGTGAAATGTGACTGTTTATATGCTATGGATTGTGATCATTCTGAAGAAACTAAGCTAGCATGCTTCATATCAAATCATGAAACTGATATACTATAATAATGATAATTTTGAATTCAGTTGTAGTGAAATATAAGTTACTATTTACCTTGTCTTCATTTTCTCAATGCATATTAATGATAATAACTAATACTTATAGGAAAGAGTACAACTGCAAGTATGATTGCTTATGTTCTAAAAGCCATGGGTGATGATGTTACAGCAGTAGTTGGAGCACATGTTCCGCAGGTATCATTTTTCTATGCAGCTTTAACGAAAAGATAAATTTTGTAGATGCAATATGTATTTGTATTGTCCATTTGCCCATGTTGAATCCTTAGTTTTCTCCATTCTTTGAATCAGCATTTGCAATAAAGTCTTTTGATTATCTATTAGTAGTTGATCAAAACTGTCCTTTGCAGTTCTCAGGAGGAAACATAATCTTGGGTGGTAGTCAAAATTTTGTGCTGGAGGTATACCTTTTTTGTCATGGTCCTGCAGCATTGAATAAAAATCTTCTTATCAGTAGGAATAAATGATATTTTGTTGTTAAGTTTTTACCACTTAATACTTGATTTCTCTTCTTTTTCTAAGAAACCATCGATTTAATGTTTATGAAGATTGTAGCTTTACACACATACTTCTGTTTGTAGTAGGCTGATGAATATGATGGTTGCTTCCTGGGACTATCACCTTATATAGCTGTTGTAACAAATCTGGACTGGGAGCATGTTGATGTTTTTCAAAATGAGGACGCAGTAAAAGCTACTTTCAAAAAATTCCTGAACCTAATCAGGGTTGGCGGACATCTCATTTTATGTGGGGATAGGTACATTGCTCTAATTTTTCATAGCATATTGCATTTTTGGTCCAGCAGATAAGTTCAAGTGGTAGGTATTCTAGAAGCTTTGTCTGCATACCTTTTTTCATGTACCAAGAAAGACTAATAACATCTGCCTAAGTCATGCATCATATATCTGAGCTGCTCCAAATTTACTTGTTTGTCCTTATAGTTGCTTAAATCTCAATTTGTATGTAATAAAAATATATAGTTCTTTGCGTGTGTGTGAGTTTGGTTTGGTCTATTTGGTAGCTCTTGCGTGCCTAATGCATTTTGGATCACCATATAGCTTACGAATGTCATTTTAGTTTGTTGTATATTCTAATTAAGAACTTTCCATTTTCAACAGCCATGGTGCATGTTCCTTGCTGACTGATGGAAAGCAAGCAATTGGATCGGATAATCAGAGTAGTCTAATATCAATTCCATTGGAAAAATGTTGTGATGGCTACAAAATAACAACTTACGGAATCACAAGTTCTAATGAATGGAATGCATTATCAATTAGGCCAAATTTAAAGGGTGGTAGTGATTATACACTGGTGGGTAAAGATGGTCTATTATCATCACCCTTGTAATTTAAGTGTTTTGTTGAAAACCAACTTTGGGGTTGTACATTTAGGCTTTGACTCTTGAATCAAGTACTTATACTATATCTTTTGCTGTTGTGTATCTATATTTTGTTTCTTCAGGCAAAATGATGTACGAAACTTAACTTCATAATTTCTTCCCTATTTAATCTCTGCCTTCCCTTTTAATCTCCCGCAGTGTCATTGGGGACACTCAGTGGCAGACATCAGTCTACAGATTCCAGGAGTTCATAATGTCCTCAATTCACTTGCAGTGAGTGGCACACCATACTTATAATGTTACTCATTACATTGAAACCTTTGGCTTTTTTTTTGTAATAAACAATTTCTGTCCATTTGTAAGCCTGGCATATGGACTTTGTTAGGTGATTTTGTTCTCTTTTTCTTTTTGGGTGAACAAACTTGTAACAAAAATTAAGTTAGGTGGATTGGATTTTCATTTCGTATTAGTATTTCTCTCTGATTAGTAAGATTTAACATATTGGAGGCCGGATATTCATTCAATTATTGTTTCATCTAATCTTGCTGCATTGTGCAGGTTATTGCCACTGTAATAGCATTGCTCAGTGACCAAAGTCAAATAAATGATACAATTAATTGTGTGAGGTTGCATTTAAGCAATTTTGAAGGCATTTCGAGACGTTTCGAGATGATTGGAACAATATATGGATGCCACATATATGATGACTATGCTCATCATCCAACGGAAGTTAGTGCAGTTTTTCAAGCTGCACGCCAGAGGTTCCCAATCAAGGCTCTTTTGGTGGTATTTCAGCCTCATACTTACAGGTATTTACAAAAAATGAGAACAATGCAGAATTTCTTTCACAACGGTTTCTAGTATCATTAGCATGATTCATATAATTGTGCTAGACTGATTTATGATAAGATTTGCAGTCGTTTAGTAGCATTAAAAGATGACTTTGCCAATGCCCTCCGTGATGCAGATCAAGTTGTAGTTACAGAGGTAAATTGTCTTGGCAGTCTTTGCATTATCTGATAGCCAAAGGCCCACAAGTGATTTGCAGTCATTTATGTCAGGTTTATGCTGCTAGAGAAACAAATGTTCAGAATGTTGGTGGAAGGGAGTTAGCTGCTTCCATAAGTGGCCCACCATCTGAATACATCCCTTCTCTGGTAACTTTGAAATTTTAAGTTTCTTTAGGTAGTGCAGGATTCATTTTGGTGAATCCTTTGCTGTAAAAGTTTTACCAACTTTGGAAACAGAAGGATACAATAATGTTTGAGAGAGCATGAAAACCTGACTTCAAAAACTAAAATTGCATATCTTGGAAACCAGTGGTTGAAATGGTTACCTAGGAAGATTTCTGGTAACTGGCTATCTTATGCATTGGTGGATTAATTTGATGATTGTTGAATATAATAAAGTTTCTTGGCTTTACAGGGTGATGTGATAGATAAGTTAGTATTTCAGATATCCAAGAACCCTCATCGTGATATCCTTGTTTTAACACTCGGGGCAGGTAGTCAAATTTTATGTCAATATTCTCATATCATTTTATGGTCCATAGAAGAAGGGACAATTTTGAAATAAAATTTACGAGTCCAGTAAGTTATTGTGTTTATTCAGGTGATATAAGAACTGTAGGCCCAAAACTGCTACATGAACTGCGAAGAAGATTACAAGTGAACTCTTAGCCTGCTCCCACTGGTTCTGCTTCTGCATTGCTTCATTCAATTTGGAGATTCAGGTCTTTGATGTCTCAGTGGCGGTCAGTCAGTCACTGAACCGTGGATTTGGTTGGATGGAGGTGCAACTACAGGAAAAGAAAGTTATTGTTGAGATGGTTTGGAGGAAACAAAGCTTCATCTTGGCCGAAAGAGATTACCAACTAATGGAAACATACAGTAAAGTTCCCATTCACAGGACCCTATTGTGAATATTTCTAGCAGATGAAAATGGCATTTCGGACTTCAGGCTTTTGTTTCTCGTCACAAGAACTTTGTGGTGAAGGGATGGAGAAACCCACTGATGAAAGTGTGACTGGGTAGAAGTTAAGCTTTCGTTTCGGTGCAAACTCCATACCATGTAAACATCTCTGTAGTTAAGTTGTATAAGGTGAACAAGGATGGAGGTTGAAAATAAATCCATTTTTTCTCGCATCTTATTCATTGTCTTTAGTTATAACATGGTGAATTCTTAATACATTAGTACCACTTCCACAGATCACAGCAAAAGAAAAGAGAGGTCAATGCCAAATTCATCAAATGATAATGTAAAGATAAGGCATGATGAACTTTCGAATCCACAAAATTCAAGAGCCTGATTCTAAGTGGAGTAAGTACAGCATATTATCCTCGAACATCCAACAGGAAATAATTGCAACAAAAAAAATGAACCCAAGTTACCAAGAGAGTTACACACTTGCAATCCCTACAAAGTAAAACCTAATACAAGAAATCTAAACCTAGCTATCAATAGAGAAACACAACCATAGAAATGAAGAAATGCAATCTTTACTGACCCACTCTGTACACAGCTTCTCACTTCTGCAGATAAACACAAGCAAAGAATACTTGGAATCTCCGTACATCTTCAAATTTGAGCACTATAATTTAAAAAATGGGATAACTTTTCTACCCTCCAAAGAAGGAGAAAAAGCCGCGCTTCTTGGGCTCTTCTTCAACCATGACAGCCTGCATACTGTCCTGCTCAACAAGCCTCCATGCCGCCTGCTCGAAAGCTAGTCCAGCCAATGTGGGTGGCCTATTCAGAACCAGAGGGTATCCTCTATTGGTGCTCCGAATGACCTCGGAGTCCTCCGGAATCATCCCTAGCAAAGCCAAACCCAACATCTCCTGCACGTCCAGCACCGACATCATGTCCTCCCCTTTGATCATATCGGTCCGAACCCGGTTCACCATCATCTTTATATCCCTTATACCATCACACTCCAGCAACCCAATGACTCTGTCTGCGTCTCTCAAGCTTGTAATGTCCGGCGTGGTCACCAGGACGGCCTCATTGGCTGGCGTAATGGCAGTAATGAACCCGGCGTCAATGCCCGCCGGGCAATCGATGAGGATGAAGTCCGGCGAACCCTCTTGCCGGGCTTTCAGGGCGTCGACGACCCAAACCAAGGCTTTGCCGCCGAACCCAATTGGGAGTTTGGACCTGGGCTTGGAGATGCAGAGCAATTCGAAGTTGGACCAGCGCTTGTCCCGGACGAGAGCCTGGTCGAGCCTGCAGTCGCCGTTGAGGACCTCGACGACGGTGTAGTTGACGCGGTTCTCGAGGCCGAGGAGGAGGTCGAGGTTGCGGAGGCCGACGTCGGCGTCGATGGCGACCACGGAGAAGCCGAGGCGGGCGAGGGAAAGGCCAACATTGGCAGTGGTGGTGGTCTTGCCGACGCCGCCTTTGCCGGAGGTAATGACGACGACGCGGGGGGTCTCACCGGACAATTCGGGCTTCCTATTCCATTGGAGGACGGAGCGGACAGTAAATGTGGGTGTTGGGTTGTTGGGTTTTAGGGTTTTGGGGTTGTGGAAGGGTTTTAGGGCGTTTTGTGGGTTTTGGGTTGTGGTGGTGAGGAAGGAGGAGGGTTTGGGATTGACGGTGGGGAGGAGGTGAAGAGCGAGCATTGCAGCTTTTATTGTATCCTTTCAAGTTTAAAGGAAGAAGAAGATCATGTTGTGGAGGCTCTGAGACTAGTGAGCAAAGCGAAAGTGAGATCCACTGTGTAATTGGGTAAGATAAAAAGGACACTGCCCACTTTTTTCCTCCTTTTAAAGTTTTTTCAGTCTCTTCTTTTCATTTTGGCCCCGTTTGTTTGGACGTAATCTAGAACTGTAATGGGAATGCCATTACATTCTGTTTAAAAAGGGTGTTTGGTTGCACTTAACCTTGAAAAGGAAACAGATAAAATTGAAATTGACTGGAGTCAAATTACTAAAAACAAGCGTAATAGCAATACCAGGAGGGGGGTGGTATTGTGATTACATCCAATAACATGGAATGAAAAATTACATTTATTGCCCCTGCTTATTACCCGACAAATATCAACTAGTATTAAAAGAAAATTTCCAAA
>QANT01003568.1:0-26057 GCA_003254885.1 Purshia tridentata | reverse complement strand
GGTTAATTTATTCTGATTGGTTTGCTATGAACTAAGTGTTGTCTGGTTTAGTCTTGTTAATTGGTTTGGGGGGGCTGGTTTGCATTGTAGATGGCATGTTCCTGATGGACTTTCTTGTCTATCTTGGATTGTAATTTCTTCCGTCTATAATAAATTTGCTGTTTCTTGTTAAACAAAAAAAAATATAGGCTTATTTGCGTAAATGCCCTTTGCAACTAATTTTTTTTCCACTACGGAGTTCTAGATTTCGTTTTGAGTGATTTTTAAATGTTTGTAAAGAGAAGATATATAACTTCAAAACGAGTATAAAATTGCTGAATTTGGTGAAGGTTTGATGGATCAAAAGTCGGACAAAATTTGAGATAAAAATTAGACAAATTAATGAAGTTAACGAAACTTGACTATTGTGAGTCATTTGTAAAGTTCAGGGGGTAAAATGAGAGGATTTAACTTTAAGGGGTTAAAGTGAAAAAAAATTTAGTTTCAGGAGTATTTACAAGAATAAGCCAAATATATTTATAGACACAACCTTTTCAAGTGTGAGATTCCACATTTAAGCTTATTTGTAGGATGAGGCGGATGAGCCCACTCTATGTAATTTTCAACAATTTGAATCACCTATTTTTTAGGCATTTATTTAGAGATTATCCTTACAAAAAATTAGCCAAATCGGAAATCATTTGCCTATTTAATTTTGATAAGACAAATAGATGGTTTTATGAAAAATATTTGGTTCGTCAATTTATTTGATCAAAATTAGATAGGCAAATGATTTCCGATTTGACAAATTTTTTACAAGGATGATCTTTGAAAAAAGACTTAAAAAATAGACGTTCGGATCGTTGAAATACTATATGAAGTAGGCTCTATCAGAGATCCCACAAATAAAATTACTTATGAAATCCTACATTAAAAGAGGCATATATGTATATAGATATCAACCTCAATGCACATATTCTTTGCAAATTTAGTGCACTTCTAAAGCTCTCAAGTCTCAACACACTAACCCCCTTAGGATTTCAAATTTTAATCAACTCCACCCTGCCCTCTGTTCCACATATATACATCAAGTAGACTACCCTCGAAACATTATTTCTCAACAATGCAACTCTAAACCAACTGGGGTAAAGAGACGTTTTAGAGATGTAAACTCATCACCACCAAACCTTATTTCCCAAGTTTATGAACAAACATCATTGCATTAACCCATTTGAGACGTGAACTTCCCCCATCCATCCCATTTAAGTTGTAATACAAGAAAAACAAGCATATCAATTTCCTCCCATCAATACTATAGGGGCCCATTTGGTTCAAGTTTTAGAGATCTAGGAATGAGAAATCAATTACATTCCTATGTTTGGTAAGTATATGCATGAAAGGGAAACCATTTCCTGGCCTAAGGGAAATCATTTCCCTTATTGGGGGAAAAATGAAACCCTTGCTGGAGCTTGGGTTTTGGTTTCCCTCCTCTTGGGAAATCATTTATTGCTTATTATATTTACTAAACTAACCTTAATATTTTATTAAATTAATTAAAATAAATATTGATTTTGTTTAATAAATAAGGGTATAATTGAAAAATTATACCAATTTCCTTTTCTTTTCCTGTTCAAACCAAACAATGGAATGGAAATAAAAAGGGAATTAGTGGTTTACTTTTCCAATATTACCAAACCAAACGGGGGAATGTAATATTACATTCCATTTCTCTTGGAAAAGGCATAAGAATTGATTTCCTAGGAAATCAATTCCATGAACTAAACGGACCCTAGGTGTTTAAAAGTACTAGTGCCAAGCATTTTCCAACAAACTAAATTAATTTCCCTTTAACCCTAATAGAAAAAAATAACTGTTGTGTTGCCTCAATGTGAGGCCATGCACATATACTTATAAGAAATATTTACACAAGGTAAAATAGTAAAAGACAATAACAATAATGTTAAATGAAGTTTTTCCAACCACCTTTAAAAGAGTGAAGCAGGAAACACCATTCTGATTTACACATTGGTTAAAAGACTAAACATGATTAACTACAGAACATCTAGCTTGCACGTAATAGCATACTTCCTATTTCTTATGGTCTATGTGTCAAATTAAGCACAATTTATTATAATCCAGAATTAAATGCTGACCTGTACTAAATTTATGGTATGGATGACTTTTCACACTTAGATGTTTCTGAAGCTGTACAGAGACATTTCATGTACAAAAAAGGTTAGGTTACACAACTGTAGAAGACATATAAAACATTCCTAGAATATAATATGTACGTGAAAAGCAACATGGTATAATTTACTCAAGAACATATGCTTAAAAGAAAAGTGCTTATTAGAATCTAAAAAAATATAAGCATTGTTTCAAGCTTTGTTAAAAGAAACTTAAGCGTAGGTGGTTAGCTACTGTGTTTCACAAACCGCGGTGTTCTTCTAGCTAATTCTTAATAATGGAACATCGTGAAAAGTGCTCAGGCCTTGATAATGGAACTATTTCCAAGATATAGTACTTTCCTTAATTAAAAGTTAAAAAAGATAATATAAACAAATGTAGGCTGAATTATGAATAATAGCATTTCAGATCAGTAATATTCAGCATCTTGCAGTCATAAAAAGACTATCCACAGGCAGTAATTCATACCTGGTTCATTCTCAAATCATCAGATCTCAGGTTTCTCTTATGCGCTGTAACACCAAACATACCGTAGTCATTAAAAGTAATTATAAATTAAACTGTAAATTAAAATATCAAAAAGATAAAAAATGAAAGAGCTAACCAGAATTAACAGCTGTGATTTTCCGCCTTAATATTGTAGCATCAGCTGAAATCACTGGGTTAATAAAGCACTGAGAAAATCTGGACAATGAATCACACACCATCACTAGGTTCAATTTCCAGAATTGCAATGATGAAAATGGCAACGAATAGAAGGAAAAGCAGCATCTACCTGTCCAAAGCCTCTTCAAAACTATCAGCATTACTGTCAAGATAATAGTTGGTGTGATTAGAAAATGTAGAAGAAAATCCGCTTTTCTCACCAAACAGCATATGCTCTGCAACAAAGCACGAGCAGTTTTCAAAAAAAGAAAGTCACAAAACAGCTTGCGCTTTTTAACCTCATCACTAAAGGCTTTCAGGGTTACTATTACTAACAATAAGTCTTGCAAATATATAACAAATATCAATATCTTTTTGGAAAATAAACTCATATTGTAGTTCACCTTTAAAAAAACTTGATCAATATAAGAAATATTAACTTCTACTTTTTTTTTTTAATTAGAAACAGACTTTCATTACAACAAAAAAAAGAAAAAAAAGAAAAAAGAGAAAAACAATACAACATCCAATGAGTGAACAAGATGTCCACTAAGCTACACTTTCATGTATAAACAGCCCTAGATACACTTTCCTACTCTGAGTAACTTCTATTCAGTGTTAATTTCTCAATAATCCAAAACAAGCCCACGTTCTATTATTATAGAATCTACTGTGTATCATAAATAGCCACTGCTAAACCAAATGAAATGAGAATAAAACTTAAAGTGCCTTCTTTTAGAATTTAAATTTTTTATACAAAAGGAAATGTAAATACCAAATATAATATAAAAATACCAGAACAAACAAAAAAACAGTAATAGAAAAATTAAAGTAACCAAGTAAATGGGCAAGGCCCTCCAGGCCATCAGGGTCGCTGAAAGAACCAACACTGATATCCATGGAAGCAGCACACTGAGAAAATAACAATTAAACAAATAAATAAATAGTAGATGCACAGGCCCAGAGATTGTGAATTAATTTGGCAATAACAAACGTATTGAATTGACTGAAACAAATTTAAAAGAAAAAAAGAAAACGAAGGGTGATTTGCCTTGTCAGTTTCAGGATCGCTGATGAGGAGGACTTCAAGAGAGTTAGGAAGGACGACCCTTCTGTACTCTCTCTTGTCCGNAGTTTCAGGATCGCTGATGAGGAGGACTTCAAGGGAGTTAGGAAGGACGACCCTCCTGTACTCTCTCTTGTCCGTACGGGCTTTCACTATGTCTTCCTTCTCCTCTGCCATTCTGAATTTCCTGTATTTTCAGTTTTCTCCTACTCTTTCTCTTTTTCTTTCTACCAAACAACACCGCGGGAAGACACACAGAAAGACTTTGGTGAGTGGAAGAATCCAATCTGTCAAGTCGAGTAAAAAGAAAAGTTGTGCAACTGTTCTTACTTTGCT
Source organism: Purshia tridentata (assembly GCA_003254885.1). Classification (NCBI taxonomy): domain Eukaryota; kingdom Viridiplantae; phylum Streptophyta; class Magnoliopsida; order Rosales; family Rosaceae; genus Purshia; species Purshia tridentata. The sequence continues at coordinate 21,844 of QANT01003568.1, read as the reverse complement.
CTTTTGCTTTTTTGCTTTTATTATTCTTTAACTTCTGTTTTCCATGTCCTAACCAAAAAACCTCTGTTTTCCATGTTATCATCTGCCCCATGCAATATGGTTTATATCACCAAAGTGGACAACTTCATTATGTGATGACACATCTCCATCCCTTTACGTACACCTAGTCTCACACCTTAGCTAGCTAGATAGCCTAATACTTAGAGGGGGTTTTTCATTTTCATTTCCACTTTCTCTCTCTCTCTTTCACGTAAAGCAATTGGGTGTTTAGTAAACTATATATATTGTCAAATGTGCTTTATTTATTTATATTCTCCATATATGTTACACTAGAATTGAGGCATTTGAATTGGTTTGGAAAGCAGAAGAATAATAATAAGGGAGACCCACATTGATGGTTTGGGAATCGGGAAAGTGAAGGACACCTACAGGGATGTTGATGACTATATCTCTACTTATGAACTAGGCCTCACCATTTGGCCAAAGCCAGAAGCCCACCCGCAGCCCGCCCAGCCCATTAAGCTTGAAGCTCAAAAAAGCCCTAATAAAGGGCAGGGCCGGCCCAAAATTTCTTTGGGTGGGCTTTGGGCCATCATTTTCAAGCCCGCGGCCCACCCGAAGCTCAGCCCATTTAGGCCCGTTTAGGCCCGATTAAGCCCAATTAAGCCCGATTAAGCCCGATCCATTCAGCCCAAATTAGGCCAGGCCCAAAAAGCCCAAACTAATTTATATTTATTTTATATAATAATAGGACCTAATTATTTCATGACAATATGGCCAAAAAAAAAATTACCAATATGGAATATGGTTAATTATTAACTATTAAATTGTATATATATAATATAGTATCATATATGTTACCATTAAACTAGTATTAATGAGGGGTATTACAATTTACATATTAAACTCTAACCCCAAAGTAAACTCCAAATTACCTATATATGTTACTATATATGTTACATATAAGTATATAACTTATAACTATAGCATATATATATATATATGATATTATATGACATATAACTTATAAGCATATAATTATAACTTATATAGTTAACTTATATATATAGCATATATATATATATATATTTAAGTAGTCTAAAAGACTATAAACCCCAAAATCCAAATTGCCTATATATAATAATAATATATGTTACTATTAGACTATTAGACTATTAGTGTATTAATTACTATTAGTATTAGGGTATTAGTTTAGCTTGTATAGTCTTAATAATATATACTATAAGTTAACTTATAATTTTATAGCTAAGCTTAAAGCCTTAAATTTATATTTCCTATAAGTTTATAACGTTTAAAAAATAAAAATAAAAATAAAAATTTACTATAATATATAACTTATAAGGTTAATTTAATTAAGTTTGAGGGTAGTTTGAGTGTAGGGTTTAGGGTTTAGGGTTTAGGTTTTGAAACCCCAATCTACCACTAAACAGTCCAAACCCCAATTTGCCAGCCCAAACCCCAACCCAATCTGCCCAGCTTAGCCACTAAACACACAATCACATGACACATGGCAAAATATTATTGGTGGATGGATTTGGTGCGAAGAAGCCTTACCACACTGAATCAAACCCACACCTCTAAAACCCTAATCACGCCTCCATTCTGTTTCATTTTCATTTCTTCATCACTTCATCTTCAGCACCGTTTCTCTCTGTCTCTCTCAAACCCTAGATCTCCATCGCTGCACCTGTAACCTGCATCACCTTCACTTGCAGAATAGAACCCTAATCTAAACCCACCACTTTCATCTCTTCAGTTCATCACAAATCTCTTCGGCACCGTTTCTCTTTTTCTCTCTCTCAAACCCTAGATCTCCATCGCTGCACCTGCAAGCCTACATCACTTTCACTTGCAGTTGCAGAACAGATCAACTGATCATCACCTTCACCTTCACCTTCATTTCATCTCTTCAGTTCATCACTCATCACTTTAGCGCCGTTTCTCTCTCTTTCTCTCTCTTTCAAACCCTAAAACTTCATCGCTGCAAGCCTCAATCTCTCATCTCTCGATCTCTCTCAAACTCTCGATCTCTCTCAGTTCTCAACAATCTCTGAAACATTGAAACTCTCAAATCGCAAAAATTACTCAAAGTCTCACTCTTTCTCATCTCTCAAACTTTGAAACTCTTAATCTCTCTTAGCTTTCAACGATCTCTAAAATAGTGACTCTCAAATCTCTCCCACTCTCAAAGACTCACGCTTTCAGCTTTCAATCTCTCAAACTCTCAATCTCTCTCAGCTTTTAATCTCTGAAACAGTGAAACTCTCAAATCTCTCTTACTCTCAAAGACTCACTTTCTCAGCTCTCAATCTCTCAAACTCTCGATTTCTGGGTTCTGAGACTCAAACCTAGAAATCTTTAAAACCCACAAATCTCCACCCTCCACACTTCACACTCCACACTCCACACTCCAGCAAACCCACCTTCATAGATCGCACCAGTGACTCCACCACAAGCTCATTTGTAACCTGGGATACTGGCATCTACACAGCCCACACTGTAAGTCTGTAAGCCCCTACCCCATGTTTCCCTTTTTTTTTTTAAACGTGTGTTTTTTTCGACACTAACAACTGTCTTTTCTGTTGTTTGCTAGGCTTGCAAAAAATAGCTTGTCGTGATGCTGTCCTGTGTGGCTGTGCTGGTGCTTGTTGTGGTGCTGGTGCTTGTTGTGAGTGGTTTCTGGTTTGTGTGGTTGCTAATTTGTGTGGTTCTGAGTTTCTGATTTGTGTGGTTGCTGAGTTTTTAAATTATGTGGTTGCTGAGTTTCTGAATTATGTGGTTGCGGAGTTTCTGATTTGTGTGGTTGCTGAGTTTTTGTGTTAACCAATTTTTGAATTTTGAGTTTTTGAGTTTCTATTTGATGTCTCAGCCTAGTAGTAGTAGTCAATCCGAGCCTGGTATGGCAGAAATCCCTGAATCCATTGGTTCCCCCCCAACCATACCTTACTCCAAACCCCCATCTGTTCCTAAACCCCCAAGTCTAAGTGTCCCTGAAATTGAAAATGAATCCCCAGTTGTCCCTGCTCAACCCCCGGTTGTCCCTATTATTGACCTTAGTTCTAAAACTAAATCTGGTAGAAGTGAAGTATGGACCTGGTTTGAAAAAATAATTGAAATTGAAAATGGTGAGTATGTTGTAAAAGCTAAATGCACTTTTTGTAAGAAGCATTTAAATAGTGGTTCTAGTGGTGGTACTACTCATTTAACTCGTCATTATAAGAAGCATCTTGAATTTCAAAAAGCTAATATGGGCAACCAAATGATTTTTCAATCTGGTTCTGGTGGTAATATGTCACTTTTTGTTTATAATGAGGAAAATGCTCGAAAAGAAGTTGTTGATTTTATAATTAGGGCAGAATTACCATTTACTTTTGTGAAAAACCATGATTTTAAAGGAATGATTCAAAGAGGCTTTACTCCACAACATACAGGCATTTCTGCCACAACTTGTAAAAGGGATATTATGAAACTGTTTGTTGAAGGGAAATATCAGTTGCTGTCTTATTTTGAAAAATATGAAGGCATAATTTGTTTGACTTTTGATGTTCGGTCTTCTGGACAGAAACTTGGTTTTATGTCATTAACTGCTCACTTCATTGATTTTGACTGGAACTTAAATAAAAGGATTATTTGTTTTAAAATGATTGAGTATCCACATAGTGGAGAGTCACTTTCAAGTCATATAAGTGAGGAACTCAACTCTTGGCATATCCAGAATAAAATATTTTCAATTACACTAGAGAATGCTTTAAATGATGATGTAGTTGTTGAATTGCTGTCTTTATTTCTTATGGTTGATGATGTGCCTAAACAAATATTTCATGTGCGTTGCTGTGCTCATGTTATGAATTTGATTGTGCAAGATGGTTTGACTATTTTCGGTCCTTTTGTTGAGCAAATTGTTGCAATTGTCCGTAGTTTAAATTCTTCCAATAAGAGACATGAACTTTGGAAAAAATGTTGTGTTGATGTTCGTTTGGATAAGAGAAACATAGATAATGATGTTTCTCATAGGTGGAATTTCACATATGAACTGTTAGAAGTAGCCATTAAATATAAGGCTGCCTTGCATAGATATGTTCAAGCACTGCATCAATCTTTTATAAATACAAGTTTGCATATTCCAACTGAACATGATTGGCTTGTTGCTCAGTTTGTATGTAGTTTCTTAAAGATTTTTGATTCTTCGACCAAAATTTTATCTTGTGTGTATTATCTTACTTCTAGTCGTGTGCTGACATGTTTAGTTGATATTTTATGTGCATTTCAATCATATTTTCATATTGATTTATTTAAAACTGCTGTGGCTGCAATGAAGACTAAATTTGATAAATATTGGGAAAATTTTCCTAAAGTGTTTTGTTTTGCAACTGTTATGGATCCTAGGTTCAAACTTTGGGCAATTGGTACATGGTTAAAACTTATTGGTTGTAGCCAAGATGAAATTATGGTTAAGGTTGATGGCATTAAGTCTTCCTTGTTTCAATTGTATGAATATTACAAGTCACATGTGCCTGCTGCATCCTCACATGTCTCTTCTGAAATCACCCATAATTCTGGTAGTTCTGAACTAATTTATGTTCCTGCATTTCAAAATAGTGCTATAAGAGCCTTGAAAATGGCTAAGGTTGTTCAGTCCTCTTTAAGTTCTACTTCTGATTTGCAATATTATCTTGATGCACCAGTTTTAGATGATGTTGATGAGTCTACATTTTCTGTTTTGGGATGGTGGAAGTCACATGATACATAGTATCCTGTGCTTTCCATTATGGCTCGTGATTTACTAACTATTTCAGCTGCAAGTGTACCATCTGAAGCTGCTTTTAGTGCAAGTGGTAGAGTGGTGAGTAAGAAGAGGGCTAGCTTGAGTCCAAACACCATAGAAGCACTAATCTGTGTCAAAGATTGGCGCTTAGCTGAAGCAAGAATACAAGACGCTGCTCAAGATGAAGACCGTGCAAAGGAATTAATGAACATCAAGCTATCAAGACCCGAGTTCCTTGTTGAAAAGAGCCATTCCCCTGCTGCATCATCAACTTAGGTCTAGGCTGCATTTTTTTTTAAGTTTCTAACTTGCTTATTTTATAATTTGTAAACTCCATAAGGAGTTGAGGACTTCATAGTACTTAGTTTTTAATTTGTTGACTGCCTTGTGGACTGCCTTGTGGACTACCCAGAATTGTAGATTGTATTATTGGCATTAATTCAATAAAATATTAGGTTTTGAGGGTTGTGTATGTGCCAACCTAGTTGGGATGTACATGTGAAATGCAAATGATAGATAGGTGTGTAGGTGCCAACCTAGTTGGGATGTACACATTCTATAGTGATGCATTTCCCCCTCTTGTTTATTATCAATTTGAGCCTTTAACTCTATACTTACAATCTGAATTTTGATTTTAAACATCAAATTGGCATCTATTGTACAAGGTTAAAAGTTAGAATAAAAAAAAGCCGGGCTCGGCCCACTATTGACCTGCAACAGTTGAACAAAAAGGCCCATTTTGGGCAACCCAATCGGGCTTACTCGGCCCAGCCCACTTTTGGCCTATAGGCCTGAGGCCGACGGGTGGGCCTTGGATATGTGCACTGAGGCCCGGGCCCAGCCCGGCTCGGCCCTAAAGCCCTATTGGGCTCATATGCTACAAGCCCGAGCCCGAAAACTCAGGGCCGGGCTTGTCCGGCCAGGCCCATTGCCGAGGCCTATTATGAACCCCTTCTTTTCGAAGTAAGTGAAAGCTCATATTGTTGAATAATCGTTTGGGAATTAAATCTAAATTCTCACCGTCACGCAACAAGTAATAAATTTGATGCAAAAAAATAATAATCAAAGCTAAGAAGAAGATAAACAGATAAACAAGCACACACAATCACACAGAGATTTTACGAGATTCGGCAAAATCCTGCCTACATCCCTAGGAAAGATCTTCGTTCTTCACTATGAGAATAAACAAGTACAAGATTACAATTGGACTAAATCACATAACCCAATCCCCAAATCCCTTGTACACCCTCTCTCAATGTGTTTACCAAGAACCCTGGTTCTCTCACCCAAGATTAATTACCTAATTTTGATCTCACCACCTAGATTGTGTGCCTCCCAAGAACTCTCAAGAGTAGCTCTCTAAATTCAGAGTCTATCTCGTTCTCTCTCTGAGGTTTCTAGAGCCTAAAGTCCTATTCATACATAATAGGCCTTTAGAAAACAAACCCAATTGAAGTAGGAAGCCTAAAACCCCCTAAAACTAGGAAAAAACTTGGAGGACTACGTGTAGGACCGGTCCTCTATCCAAAAGACCAGTCCTCCAACAGCCTGGAACCCCAAAAAACCATACCACGCCCTTGTAGGACCGAAGGACTGGTCCTCTAGGGTTTTTCTTCGAAATTCTTCATGTTTTAGCTGCTCCACCTAAACACGAACTTCCTACAACCTTCCTAACTTCAACCAAACTCCAAGAACACTTCTATGGCCTTGAAACACCTCTAAATGAGAGCCAAAACACAACACAAATTACTCAGAACAAAGACGAAGATGAATGTATTTTTTCTTCTTCTTTCCTTCTTTCTTTTTTTGTTTGATTTTTGAGAAATATTTTTTTATCAATCAATTTCATGCTGGGTTTGTTTGTTTGTATGGAACATTGCAGTAGAAGAGACCAAGAGAAAGCTGATCGTGGAGTGCACTGAAGTTGATGGGTTTCACTTTGCAACTGTTACTCATATCATCCCCACCAACAAGGCGGCCCCCTCCACCACCCCTTTCTCCTTCCTAGTCCGCCAACAGCCCCTCCATTCCGCCACATCACCATTTGTGGATTAGATCGGCAACCTTCCACTCCCCCTTCTCTCTTTCTCACAAAAAGTTATAGAGCCCGCTTTAGAGGGACCTATTATTTTTATTTTTGTTGCAGGGCACCTATTATTTTTAAAATGTTGAAAAAAATACATTACAAATGTCGACCTCATTTTCAATATTTTGCTAATTGTTTTGGTAATGTATGTTTGTTTTGCAATATGCATGTTCCGTCGAAATTTCCATCGAAATTTCCGTCGAAATCGAAATTACATTCCTTGGTTGCAAGGCACCTATTATTTTTATTTATATTTTTGTTGCAAGGTACCTATTATTTTTAAAATGTTGAAAAAAAATACATTATAAATGTCGACCTCATTTTCAATATTTTGCTAATTTTTTTGGTAATGTATGTTTGTTTTGCAATATGCATGGTAGTGTTTGTTTTGGGATCTATAGGTAGTGTCTGTTCTAGCCCCCTAGGCAAGCGCTAACCATATACAAATCGAAATCTGCATGATAGTGCGGTAGTGTATGTTTAAACAAACACAAGGATCATTGGCTTGACAATTTTTTCACATGTGAATTGTTTTTTTTTCTTTTGGGACCATAGTTTGGTCTTAAAAAGCCATAAAAGTATTCTATATCGTTTATTGAAATCTTGTACCCAAAAACGTTTTAACAAAATTTCATATTTATTTCACATTATGTGTAAATTAAAATATATTTCCTAATTATATAGCCATCAATCAACTATTTTAATTTAAATTTTGATCAATGACTAAACTGTAAAGTGCAAAAAATAATTTTGCTTGACAACCAGACGTGAAAAATGCTTTTATTACAGCATTATTTCCCCCTATGACGTTGTCATATGTTAACAATGCCTGAAAGTTTTTCTTATTTTTCAAATAAATTACTTTTAGGGGGTGTATTCAATACATAATTAGCTGAAATTTGAAAGAAGAGATAATTATCAATACATCCACTTTGGGCTTATTATATCTTTTATAATCCACTTTTTTATTAAATTTTCTAGCCAGTCTACTCAATATTTATCCAGCCCACTTTTTTGTTCTATCTGATCCACTTCTTTTTTCCACTAGTTTAACTTTTTTTAAGTGGCAATTTTGCCCTTCCTTCTTCTCATCTCCTTTATTTGTGTCCTACCTTCTTTAGCCAACAGAAAGGGAGGATGGCTTAGAATATTTTTTTTTTCATTTTTTCTCCTTTTTCTTCCTCTCTCTCCCCCTGCACTATGTCTCTTTGGCCTTTTCAAATCCCACAAGCCTACAAAGGTAATCAACTTCTTTGTGGATTCTTTTCATAGGGAACTGTCTTTCTTTTTTGTTTTCACACTTTTTGGAGCCTTCCAATTCTCAGCAATCGCCACCTATCCCTCTCCCTCTCCCTCTCCCCACTCTCCATGGTTCTCTCTCCTTGCACTTTCTCAAACTTGGAAATTAAGCCAAAGATCAGAATATCGCCACCTATCCCTCTCCCTCTCCCCACTCTCCGTGGTTCTCTCTCCTTGCACTTTCTTCAAACTTGGAAATTAAGCCAAAGATCAAAAACTAAAAATATTGCGTCATTTGATGCAGTTTTTTTTTTTTACAGAATTAAAAAAGATGCACAAAAGTTTCTTAAGGAATTTTAGGGTCGAAATGCTGTGTTTGAATTTTGAGATGTCAAAGTTATAGATTTTGGTTAATCTTTATAGTTAACTTACTTGGATGAGATGGTAGAGAAAGGAAGAGAAAAAGGAAAAAAAAGGGGAGGAGATGGGTGGTGCAGTGGTTTATGTTTCAGGGAGCTGAAATGGCTGTAGAGAGACATAGTGTAGAAGGAGAGAAGGAAGAGAAAGGGGGAAAATAAGGGGAAAAGAAAACAAAAAATGAAGAAGAAAAAATTATGAGCCATCAAAAATTATTTAATGGCTTAAATTGGAATTTTGGCAGAGCTTGGGTAGAGTAGTCTAATTATGGTATATATATATTGCACACATCTTAGAACTTACAAGTGTATGTTGGCTTTTACATCTATATGCATCAAGATTCCTCATATATAATTGTGGATCATTTAACTAATTAATACAAGATTTGGTCTTTTATAGCTCATTTATAAGTGACGTTATAATTGTTGCTGACAATCAGTAACAATATGTAAGTGAGATTATGATTGTTACTGACAACCAATACCTATATATAAATGTGGCTATAGTTGTTACTACTTGTTAGTAAAATATATAAGTAGGGGCTGTGAGGCTATAATTTTTATTGACAAACAGTAGCAATAAGTAATGTTATGATTGTTACTGACATGCAGTAACAATATGTAAAAGGGGCTATGGTTGTTACTATTTGTCAGTAACAATATATAAGTGGGTTTATGATTGTTACTGGCTAGTAGTAACAACATGTACATGGGGCTATGATTGTTACTGCTTGTCAATAACAATATGTAAGGGACTATGATATTTAGTAACAATGTAAGTGGTGCTATGGTTGTCAGTAATAATATATAAGTGGGTAATAAAATGTTACTGCCATTGTATATAAGTGGCAATTTAATTTTGGTGTTTTTTTCACTATACAATTTTGGATGTGATTTTTTTTAGTACAAATTTAGTTCAATAACCTAAAAGCAACAAGTCAACAACAACTAACAAGTTAATAGTTCAATAATAAAATAATAAAATAATAAAATGTGCATGAAAAGACATAATGGAGTAGGTAGTAAGTTGTAAGAATTATTAATAAAATAAGGAAAGGAACATGAAAAATTAACGTCCATTAAGTTAGGCTGCCAAAGAATAATTGGTGGCAGTGTTGTAATTATGTTTATTTTTAGTGACTTTTCTTTACATGTCTTTGATTNTTATGTTTATTTTTAGTGACTTTTCTTTACATGTCTTTGATTATTTTAAAAAGTGGGGCGGCAAGGTGTTATACTTCCGTATTTGGGTTTGATGAACAGTTGAAATGTTCAAATGGGCTTATTGAAAAAAAACCCTCATAATTATTTAGGTATTTAATATCAAAATAATTATATAATAATTAACTCCAATGGGTTCCAATACATTTATCACCCTCATTACCATTTTGATGATTCTTCTTCCCACAATCGCAGTGCCAAGAGAAATCGTCGTGGGAGATGATAGTGGCTGGACAACTAATTTTGATTATGCAGATTGGGCCAAAGACAAAGTATTTCGTGTTGGTGATACACTAGGTATATCCCTTACTTAACTTTATGTTTATTTTTGTTCTATTGAATTTTTTTACATTGAGAGGGTTTGCTTTTGCCTAGTATAAATAACTTACCCACCATTTGTCACCATTTGGACTAACTCCCCTAAGTGATTTCAGATTCTTTTATACTACCCATCTGTTTCTCTATTATTTTCCACCATTGTAGACCTAGAATTTTATTTCTAATTTATTGTATTTATAAAGTTTATTAAGGGGGTTTGGAGTTTATTTTCTCATTCTACCTGTCTTTATGTTCCTAGATTTTGTAATCAAGCAGCGCACATGCTTACTCAGTGTGCAGTGCGTAATGCTCAAGGGGTTACTTGGGTTTTTGAGGTGCCTAATTGGCTTCAGTTCCAGTTAGTTCAAGACTTTGTTTTCCCATTTTAGTTCAATGATATATTCAATAAAAAAAATTTAATTATTAAGAGTTATTGGAATATATTAAAATTTAGTATAGTTCAAGGGGTTTTGGGCTGATTATTTTAGAGTGTAAAAAATCTTTATTTTAGAGCTTATGATTTAGGATTTGATGTTCAAATCCTAAATCAGAAGAGATGAATAAAATCGATTCTAAGAGATGTAATTATATATATCTGAATTTGTATATGTAATAGTAACACAGTTACCATTGAATTGTAACAATTTGCTAATGGGTTAATTAGCCAATATATTTAAGAGAATTTAGGGTTATATGAAACAACAACCAATTTGACATGCAGTGTTCAATTACAAGGCTGGAAACCACAATGTGCTCAAGGTGGACGGAACTGGGTTCCAGGAATGCACTAAACCAGCAGGAAACGAAGCACCACTTACGTCTGGAAACGACAAGATAGCGTTAAAAACGACAGGAAATAAATGGTACATTTGTGGAGTTAAAAACCATTGTGCAGATTTGGGTCAGAGACTTAAAATTACCGTTGTGGCCGATGAATCATCCTCTGCAGTTCCTGCAGGAATCGTATCCTCCTCTGGATACCAAGTCTTCATGGCCGCCATCATTGCTGTCATAGCACTTGTAGCCTGATGATCCAATCCAAATGGATATTGGATACACCAAATCGCATTATTATTATTAGTATTATAATCTTAAATTATTACAGTTTCTTAATTTCTATTTAGTCCAGTAATAAGAATTATTATTAATTTTACTGACCATTGATCAGCAGCATTGATGTAATTGGCTTTTAGAAGCTGCTTTTTATCATGATTATTTATTCCAATTTAATGACACTCGTCATTCAAATTTAACATAATTATATTCCATTCCAATGAAAATTACAATTAGCAGCTAAATGGGGATTAGATATATTGGAACCATGAAGCCTCATTTGAGGCTGGTTTGGTTCGGGAATTTGAGGTTTGGTGAGATTTCAATTAGTAGCTAAATGGGGATTAGATTATATTTCGCGAATTTGAGGTTTAGTGTGAGATTTCATTCCTATATTTGTTAACTACAATATTCACTTACATTTTACATTTACATGGATATTAGGCTATTAGCTACCCATAAAAGGGGGAATTCGAAACCCTAGATCCCTTTGGATTGGTTAATCCTATCACTTGGGAAAACATTTATGGTGAGTTCTCATTCCCAAATTAACTCCACTACAAATTAAGAATATTATTTTAAACATAATAAATGAGACTATTACTAAAAACTAGAAAATAACTTTTGATTCCGATTATACTACACAAACCAAATATGAGAACCGTAATAATTATGGGTTACTATCTGTATTTTCAAATTCCACAACGAAGATTATTCATTTCGGTTGAAAATTTCCTCTTCTCAAATACTTTATTCTTTTATGTCCTCTCCTCATCCTCTCCTCATAAAATTAATAAAAAAATAAATTTTCGTAAAAGTAAAATAATAACTAAGAAGCATATTTCAAATTTTGTGAAATGGGACAAAGAGGGACACACTATTTGGGGACAGAAGATTTCCACTCATTCACTCCTATCCCTTCGAATGAATATGAGTATAATATTCTCAAGAAACTCATTGGCCAATCAAATGGTGCCTAAGACTAGCTAATTAATTAATAAAGTTTAAATATTTGAACATGTATTATTGTACTAGAATACAAACTGAAATAACAACACAGAGTGATATATACCAAGGCTCCATTTTCTAAGCACGAATTGCATACTCAGCTTGATATATATAAATTTGCAATCTTAGTCTTTCTTTATATTTCTACTTATTTTTTCTTTTTCTCTCTAATCTCATTCAATGACTAAGATTGCAAACCTGGTACTAAAACGGATACAAATCTAGACATGCAATATGCTTTTCCATTTTCCTATCATCAAACAATACAAGTTTCAGTTATCAACAATATGGGTAGATAGCAAATAATATTTGGAAGTTACATAACCTCCAACAACCACTCCCACAACAACAGCTGTTGCAATTCTCAGGATTGTCCTTCTTTTGATTTTCAGCCAGAGACCTAAACTTTTGGTCACAGATGGATCAAATGCAGTGCCATCTGAAGCCTCTCTTTTTGTTAGTATTATAGAAAGAACACCATTTACAAACTTTGCATTTATATCCTTTGTATTATAAACATCACAATCAACTTTGAATTCTTGGCGGAAGCGGGTCCATGTACTTTCATCCAATGCACGCTGGCCTTCAATCTTTATCAGCCCTTTCTTTTCATTCACATACACCCAGAATTCTTTATTCTTGAAGCCTAGCAATACATATTAATTAATTAAACAACACAAAAATTAGTTTCCACAAAAACAATTTTATCTTAATTTGTTCAGGGAGAGGAAAATTATAAGGTTATCAATCCTGCCAAGGTAGTTTCAATAATAAATTAATTTGTATTAATATACACATTATGGAATTTCTACTTATGCCTAATTAGACTTTCCTAACTACTTGTATTAATATTAATGCATTTTCAAGAAATTTCAACAGACCAAATATTCATTTCTCTTATTTTGTCAAAAACTAAAAGAAAATATATACATAGAAATGTTTTCTTACCATACTAAATTTAAAGTACTCTATATAGACATGGTTTATTTATTTATGATTTTTGTCATTTTTATCCCATTCTTGAGAAGGTTCAATATTTTACGATATAAACTTTCAAAAATTGGAGAATTAAAATATAAAATATAACCAAGGAAAGGAAACCCAACACTAATTAAAGAGCTAAAACTTCAAATTTAACAAAGGAACGAGATGAGAATTAATACTTAAAATTAAACTAAAAAATGATTCTAATTAACAATTTTATACATAAAGTGTTAAACTCTTTCAAAAATAAAATAAAAAAGTACATAAAAATCCGCATATGTTTTTTTAATTAAATAACCGGCATGCTATAAAGAAAAAAATATATAAATATATTTATCGAGGGATCTCTCAAATAATTTTATTTAAAAATCTCTCATAGGGCCCACTCGATATAATATTTCAATGATCCGAACTGAGTCTATTTTTAAAGATTATCAATGCAAAATTTAGACAAATTAGAAACCATTAAACTATCTAACTATAATAAAAAAAATAGACATACAAAATATTTTCGATAAAGTACACTGGCAAAAATTTTTGCAAGGATAATCCTTCAATAAAGACTTAAAATGTAGATGGTTCCAATCATCAAAATATAACGTGGAGTAGATCCTACAAAGAATCTCTTATTTAATCTTAAATAAAGGATCTCTCAATATATATATATTAGTCTTTGGTGATTAACTGAAAGAGTTAAGATTTAACACAATACCATGGAGAAAAATCTGGTAACTGTGGTGTTGTTCCTCTTTTTGAATCCTGCAATAAGGCATAAAATCTTCATAAGAGTTTATAACGTTAACCGCTTCACTGCTCGAATCCATGGAAAGCTGCTTTTCTTTTTCTTAGTTTAGGATTTTTTAAACAAAAACCTATGAATTATATGATCGATCGATAATGATGATTTACAAAATTGGAAGGCATATCTCCCTCTCTTTAATTTATATAGCCTATATATTAATGTGTACTTATGCATTATGGTCTTACAGGTTTCTTGTAGGTTTTGTCTACAAAGAGAATTGTTCTTTATTTTGTTTAATATCCACGCATGTGATATTCTAGCTACCTTTGCATATCTTTCTTTCTTTCTATGCATTTCTTTATAAACAGGCCTGTTAAAGATTCTAGCTAGCTAGCTGAGGCTTTGCCAACACTTGTATTCAGCTTCAAGGGATTACTAACTAAGGGTGAGCATAAAAATAGTGAACTGACAACATTAAACCAAACAAAAAAAACCAAGTTAACCAAAAACGTCAACACGGGGAAAAAAAAGGGACGGGACCAGTTCTATCTTTATAACCAGGCATGTTAAAGATTCTAGCTAGCTAGCTGAGGCTTTGCCACATACAAGTGTATTCAACTTCAAGGGATACCTAACTAGGGGTGGGTATAAAAATTGCAAACCGATCGACAACACCGAACTAAACTGAAAAAATTGAGTTGACCAAAACGTCAACATTAGGAAAAAAAATTAGACCGAACCAGTTCTATCCGATTTCGATTCTACACCTAACTACTTTAACCAAACCAAACGGGACCAGACTGATTTTTCAAAAAAATACTAATTTATATATATATAGATTAACTTGTTTATATATTGTTTTAATTCATATTAAAGGGTAAAAAAAAAAAAAACTCTTAATTAGCCATCTGAATTTTGAGCCCTTTTCTACTTTACCACCTAATAAATTTTTTCATTCAATGTGTTACCTAAATTTAAAAAAACTATCAAGGTCAGACCTTGTTAGCTTGTGTCTAATTTTCTGTTAAAAATAAGGGTATTTTAATCTTTTTCATGTTAGTTTTTTATTAAATTTTTTTAAAAAAACAAATAAATTTTTTTTATTCTTCTTCAATTTTTGTCTTCTCTGAAATTGCTTATTTTTTTCATTGTCTCACAACTACTGGTTGTGTTCTTTGCCCAAAAATTGGTAAAATTCAATCACTAAGTAATTTTCTTACAACAAAATAAAAGTATGAAGAATTTAAGAACCTAAAGTCCCAAGTTTATCAAATACGAAGAAGAATTTTGAAACTGAGATTTGCAAGAATAGCTATGAGTAAAACCCATTTCAGAGACCAACCATCTCTATTGGCAGCCATCTTGGCCAACTTCGTGCCTTTGACCATGGCTCTAAACCCAACCAGTTTCACTCCTTGATTGCAATGGCCGCCTCCAGATCCTTTCGGATTGATTGGCCTCCGGTTCAAATAGGGTTAAGGAGATGAGAAGTAAGAGAAAGAGGAGAGTAGGGGTCCCACGTTTGACAGTGCAGGTTAAGATCACAGGGGAGTGATTCATGGCTGTGATTTAAAGTAGGGTGGGTTTTTGGTGATGGTGGTGGATGCTATTGTGCGCCGGGGAGGGCACATGTGTGATTAGCAAATTTAAATTAAGGAAGATGATTCATTTGTTGCATGGGTAGTGGGAGGAAGAAAATATATATGCGTGCATGTTTAGATGAGTTGCATGCAGAGAGAGGAGGAGAAATAGAGAGGAGTTGCCCAGGGAGGGAGTGTGTGAGAAACAGAGAGGGATTTGCACACTAGGGGAGAGAGAGAAAGAGAAAAAGAAAGAGAAAGAGGTGACGTGGGAACAAAAAAACTGATGCGGAATAAAAAGACTAAAATGGCCCCTTAAAAAAATGGGTCACATCCTAAGCACATGCTAAATATATAACCTCCATTGAAACCCCAAAATCAAATGAAACCTTAATTGAAACCCCAAATTAATTACCAACCCCAATCAGATTAGTCAAATGTCAATTACAAATTACCCATTAGGAGATATACCCAATTAACCCAATCTAACAGTCTCACTTATCACTGACCCAAAAAAAAAATAATAATAAAATAAAAAACAGTCTTACTTATCTGAGTCATATGTCAAACTCTCACTCTCAGCTCTCAGTACTCCCGATAACCCTAAGAAACATAGTCACCCTGTGACAGCAACTTGGCTCTCTAACAGTGGCGAATCCACATACATGAATGGGGAATCGGACGACCACCCGCCGGCCTGCTGGAGAACACCAATCCCTCCCCAGAAAAATGAAATGACCCCCCAGAATTATGGAACCCGACCCCCCACCACCGGATGACGACCCCCTGAAGTCACCTTCTCCAATTCTCCCCCCTAAGTCCCCTCTGTTTTTTTTCTCTTTTGTTCTCTTCACTAGTTCACACATGCCCAAGCTTCCTTTGATTGTTTTAATTTTTTTTTTTAAGTGACCTGGCCAAAACAACGTCATTTTGGGCCAGGAATTACAAAAAAAAAAACACTCAGCCACACACACCCGAAAACCCCCAAATTAAAAACCCCAAAGGCAAAGCAAGTAGCAGCAGCAACACCCAAGACTCCAAGAGCCCAACCTGTCTGGCCACAGCCTTCCGCCGCCATCCAGTCGGTCACCTGAGGTCCTGAGCTGCTGCTCGCTGCCACCACTCACCCACAGGCTCACAGCTCACAGCCCACAGCCCACCAATCCCAAATTCAAGTAAGTTAGAAATCTTGAAACCCTAACTCCCAAATTGTCTATTCACCATATTTTTATAATATAAGATGTTTTATTGATGATATTTATTTCATTATTGGACTTTGATTGATTTATTGAGTATTTACAATTAATTGAGAAAATAGGTTGTTTTGGTTAATTATTTAGTTATTGAAAATGAATTGAGTATTAGAAATTTTGGTTGCTTTATTTTTGAAAATTAACTGAGTATTAGAAATGGGGTGATTAATTGATTACTGAAAATTAATTGATTATGAAAATTTGATTGTTTTGGTTGGTTACTTTAGTATTGAAAATTAAATGAGTATTATAAATTAATTGACTTGGTTGATTAATTAGAAATTTGACATAATATATTGATACTTTACAATGATTAATTTACATGTGTAGAATTATGGAACGATATTTTAAGAGAAAACTTTCACATGGTATTCTGGATAATTCGGGTAGTTCAAGTTCAAGACAAGAAGTGTTAGATGAGGTTTTGGCTAATCTTCAGTTAGATCCTGGACTAAGAACTCAAATGATGGATTATAGCCCTAACATTCGAGATGAGATTCGAAGAGCATATTTACAAAAGGGACCTTGTCAACCTAGAGGTCATACATTCTTACTAACTAATCAATCCAGAATTGATCGACGCTTCATTATCCAATGGTTTGATGAGTTTGATTGGTTAAAGTATAGTATATCTAAGGATGCCGCATTTTGCCTCTATTGCTATCTATTTAAATCTAATTTTGAGCAAGCGGTCAGTGATGTTTTTACTGAGGTAGGCTTCAGGAATTGGAACAAAGGGAGAGAAAAGTTTAGCACACATGTTGGGCTAGTTGGCAGTGTTCACAATCAATCTAGAGAAGCTGCTATGAATCTAATGAACCAAAAGTCACATACTGAAATAGTTGTGCAAAAACATTCAGACCGAGCTTGTATGGCTTATTGCATTTGCTTGAATGCAGCAATCGATTGCACAAAGTTTTTGTTACGACAAGGACTTGTTTTTCGTGGCCATGATGAAAGTGCCACTTCAAGCAATAGGGGGAATTATTTGAAGCTTTTGCAATTTCTTGCAGATGACAATGAGAAAGTTAGGCCGTTGTATTAGAAAATGCTCCAGCAAATCTCAAGTTAATAGCTCCTTCAATTCAAAAAGATATTGTCCACTCATGTGCCTTGGAAACCATCAATTTCATCATGAATGATATGAACGATAGATTCTTTTCTATAATGGTGGACGATTCACGTGATATTTCAATAAAGGAGCAAATGGTGATGGTGTTATGTTATATGGACACGAAAGGGCACGTAATTGAAAGGTTTGTTGGGGTCCAACATGTTGCCGAAACTACTTCAGGTGCACTAAAGGAGGCCATTGACACATTCTTTTCTTTCAACAAATTGAGCTTTTCCAAGCTACGAGGACAAGGTTATGATGGAGCTAGTAATATGAGAAGTGAGTTCAATGGCCTTAAAACACAAATTTTGAGAGAACAACCTTGTGAATTTTATGTTCATTGCTTTGCTCATCAACTTCAACTAGCTCTTGTTGCGGTGACAAAGAAAAATGCTGAAATTGCCACTTTTCACATTGGCTAATAATGTGATTAATATTGTTGGATCATCGTGTAAGCACCGTGATGCACTTAGAGAGCAACTCCAAAAAGAGCTTATGGTTGTTCATGATCGCTACAATGATAGTGTGGGTGAAACAAATAGGTTATTTGGAAAAATACAATCTTTTAATTTTGTGTTCCACCTATTTTGATGAAAGCCATATTGGGAGTAACAAATGATTTGTCTCAAGCATTACAGAGGGAAGATCAAGATATTGTAAATGCAATGAATTTAGTCAAATCATGTAAGCAACAACTACACCACTTGATGAATGATGAATTTGATGATTTGGTTGATAAAGTTTCCACTTTTTGTGTCAAACATCATATTGAGATCGATCCATACATAGCTCGAGGGAGATCACGATGTAATACTCCAACAAAGACAAACCGTCATCATTATCGTGTGGAGCTCTTTGTTCATGTCATTGATGAGCAACTAATGGAGTTAGATGATCGCTTCAATGAGGTAAATACTGAGTTGCTTATTTGTTTGGCTTGTTTGAGTCTGGATGATTCGTTCATAGCTTTTGACAAACAAAAGCTAATTCGTCTTGCTCAATTTTATCCTCAAGATTTTTCAAACCAAGACCTATTAGCTCTTGAAAATCAACTTGGCCTTTACATTTATTATATGCGTTCAAATAATGATTTTTCTCAAGTGAAAGGGATTAATAGTCTTGCAAAAAAAAAATGGTGGAGAAAGGATTGCATCGAACATTTAAATATGTGTATTTACTCATTACATTGGCTTTGGTTTGACCTGTTGCAACTGCTTTAGTGGAGAGGGCATTTTCCGCCATAAATCTTATTAAGGGTCCACTCCGCAACAGAATGGGAGATCAATGGTTGAGTGATAACTTAATTGTTTACATTGAGAAAGATGTGTTTTCTTGTATTGATAATGAAGCTATAATGCTACGTTTTCAAAATATGAAAGACCGTTGTGGACAATTGTAACTTGTAATATGTTGTTGTAACGTGAATTATAAATGAAAGTACTATCATTCACTTTTTCTTTATTATTGTCGTTCAAAATATTTGTTTGATATTTTATACCATAACCCCCCGGGTTTGAAATTCTGGATCTGCCATTGCTTATGGTAATTTTGTTACTTAAAATTTCCAACCTTGTTCTTAAGGTTTGTTTAAAGGAATTAAAAATTTCCTTAACTTTGTTTTGACTAACTTAGACCTTTTAGAGTTTAGTTGTGTGAAAGTGAATTTTAAGAAAAAGAAATTCAAGGGTTTTAGTGATTATTGTGTATTTCATAATTAAATTTTGAGATGAGGATTTTTCATAATTTTCTTGGAAGTGATTTGACTATTTTGATGTCATAGAAAAATAGTATGCAGTGATACGAGTCCGTAAGATTTTTCAAAGAAATATTTGGAGTCCCAAATTATTTTTGGTGAATTTCTGAAGTTTGGAGAATTAGAAGAAAATAGGAAAAAAGAAAGAAAAATAATTCAAAGCTGACTAGGTAGACAGCCAACCATATGGCGTGCTGCCATTCACCCATCCTAGCTAATGAAGTGCTGGGGCTCTGACGCAGGACGTGCACAAAGAAGTAGCTGTATGCTGCATCACACAGAAGGATCCCCTGTGTTCTAATCCTGACCTCACTTTCATTAAAGTGTTTTAATCGTGGCCGTCTCCATTCCTTTAAAGAGATTTGGTTGACCCGAATAAGTTGGATTGACATGCATGTTGACCCGTTGACCTGCGATCCATTTACTCGTTTAACCGGCCGGTTTGGCCCGTTTTGTCTCACAGAAAATTCGTATTTTTTATGCATTTCCATTCCTAGACCCAGTTTGGTTTCTACACTCTTGTTAGTTTGTTTTAGTGCATTTTATCATACGTTGAAAACTTATAACTTTTTTTCACCCTTTTAGGCCTATAAATAAAGACCCTTGTACCTCACTTTCACTTGCACCACCATGTGAAGTTTGAGCACTTCTTGATTTGGGAGTCTCTCAAGAAGAGACAAACCAAAAAGGAAGAAAATTCTCATAATTCAAATATTTTTCTTTTGGTGAGCATGCCCCTTAGGCATCAATAACCAAGTCTCACCGCTAGGAGGAGGAGTCCAAAGTTTGATAGCTTAGTTGGAGTCTAGCTAAGGAGGTCTTCAACCAAGTAAGTGTTCTATCTTTTCTTATTTATTTTTGGGCTTTTAATTTTGGTCTTGCATGCTTAATTAAGTAAATAAGATTTTATTTATTAATTAAGCATGCTTAGTTGTAGCTTTATTTTGGAAATTTAATTAAAGGCAAAGGGTATATTTGAGATTTTATTTTAGATTTTAACTCTCGAGTTTTGGGCGGTATCCCATATTAATAGTTAAAACCAAGAATCTTGAGGAATCAGAGCTTAAAAACATGAGAGTTCAAGCTAAGAAATAAGTCTCAACTCATGACCTTTACCATAAAGCATATATATGCCCTTTTAANCCTTTACCATAAAGCATATATATATATATATATATATATATATGCCCTTTTAAGTGTGGGATGGGTAGGATGGGCCCACTCCATATTATTTTTCAACAATCCAAATATCTATTTCTTAGGCCTCTATTCATAAATCATCATTGAAAAAAATTAACCAAATCGAAAACAATTTGCCTATCTAACATTGATCAAACAAATAGATGGTTTTATGAAAAATATTTGGTTCGTCCATTTGTTTGATCGAAGTTAGATATGCAAATAATTTTTGATTTGGTTAAATTTTTACAAAGATGATTATGAATAAGGATCTAAAGATTAGACGGTTCAGATCGTTGAAATACTATATAGAGTGGGTCCCATAAAGAATCCTACAAATAAAATTATATATGAGATCTCACATTACAAAGGGCATATATATATATATATATATATATATATTATTTTTCTCTATAGCGGATGTGTTTGCATTTCTTTTAGTGGATACCCTATGCCAAACACTAGTTTATTTTTTTATAATAGCCGAGCACTTCTTGCAGCTTTCAACGCTGCTTTATAGTCCGGCCTGTTTTTTATCCCATCTTGCAATGGGTCACCCAATAACCTCTTAGGGTGTAGAATTAGGCTTCTTATTCAACAAAATTTCATATTTAAAAACCTAACATGCAGCCAAAAAGCCAAGTGCCGAGAGCTTGGAGAAGAAGAAAAAATTCACTACTGATCGAACACTCAACCGAGTATTTAGATCGAGTTGGTCAAAAAATTTTGAGCACATAAAGCTGACCTGGTGTGGGCTCGCCACAAATTAAGTTACACTGCTGGTCCTTGTGGTCTAAGTCGGATCACTTTCTATTTTGATCTTCGGCCTTATTTTTTTCAATAGTTTACATCATTATGTTAACTAACATTTGCAATTAAGGTCAAATCAAGGTATTTCAATCTTTTTATGCTATCCTCATTTACATCATTATGTTAACTAACATTTGCAATTAAGGTCAAGTCAAGATATTTCAATCTTTTTATGCTATCCTCTCTTTTTCTTTTTCTTTTTTGTGGGAAATGACCATTTTTTTTGTGTGTGTAGTTTGTCTCTTATATCACTTCGGTCTTTATAATAACAATATTTTCAATCAAATTTTCATATATAGCTT
>QANT01003567.1:0-23902 GCA_003254885.1 Purshia tridentata | reverse complement strand
TACATTTAAGCTTAAATGTGGAATTCCACATTTGAAGGTGCCTATATATATATATATATCTCTCTCTCTCTCTTGATCTCTCTCTCTTCATCTTTGTATTTTTATTAATTTGGGCATTTTTTATATATTTCCTTTAATTTAGGTATTTTTATTAAATTAGATACTTTTGTGTAGGTATTTTCTATTTATACTGCCTTTTAGATATTTTCTGTAAGTACTTTCCTTTAGGTAATTTTTGTGGGTATGTTAATTTTTTTGGCTAACTTAATTTGTCTTGGTATTTTTATTTGTATTTTATTAGGTATTTTATTAATGGAATTTTATTTAGGTGTTTTCTTTAAGTACGTTATTTAGGTACTTTAGTTTGGTATTTTCTTTCAGTATTTTAGTTTGGTATATATATTTAGGTATATTCTTTCAGTACTTTTGTTTGGTATTTTCTAGATATAGGTACTTTCTTCAGATACATTCCTTATATTGTATTTTTACTTTATTTATTTCTATCGTTTTCTGCATGATACTTTTTAGTCTTGATCATTAATTTTTCTTAAGTAAACTACTCTTAAGCCATAACTAACCCCCGCATTTAGCTTTAAGCCATCGCACTAATGTTAGTTTCAAGCCATTCTTTTGTGGCTGGAAACTAAACACGAAATGGACTATGGCTTAAAACTAAGGTCCAGTAGAAATTGGGGCTTAAAACTAATGGACTCATATTTCTTTTAATGTACTTTACTTTTTTAGATATAATTATCTTGCAGCATTAGATGAGTCAATCAAGATAAACCAATCCGAAATTGGCTCAAACAAATATGAAATATAAAAAAAATCGATCAAATATTTAATCACAGGGGTTTTTTGAAAATAAATAAACAAATTATAATAGTAAAAAATAAATAAATATAAACTTTAATATGGCTACTGATGTGAATAATAGTCAAATAACTAAATTTAATTTCTTATCTTACACCAGGTCTTGTTGAATATTTAATTTTATTAAAGGACTAAAATCTAAAAACTCCTTATTTTATCTGTTAGTTGATCTTTTTCAGATGAATTCTATTACCTACAATGCTTGGCACCTATCAATACATCTGTTATTTTTCATGAACGTTTTGTTATGGCTGAAAGTCTTTTTATTGTAAACTTTCAATGGTAGGTGCTAGTAGTCCAAGAAAAAGGTGGACAATATAGGGGGACGGGTGTGTGGAAGCTCCCTACTGGAGCTGTTGATGAGGTGTGTGCATTAATTCCAGGAAGCATTTTTTTTTTAATTATTGTCGGAGCTTTGTGAGAATAGTGCATTAATCTAACTTGTATATTAAACTTATCATCTCCAGGGAGAAGATATCTTTGCAGCCGCTGTGAGAGAAGTCAAAGAAGAAACAGGAGTAAGCTAGTATGCAGTTACCATGCAATTACACTGCAGAAATTTTGAGATGATCCGTTTTTTCTTCATGCTTATGGTTTTTCTGTTGTTTTAGATTGACTCAGAGTTTATGGAGATTCTTGCATTCAGGTATGATGTTTGCTTAAGAATTTATACACTAAAATATGACAACTTTATACAATGATTGGCAATCATATCATAAAGGACTGCCCCATGACTCTATGAGCATGAAGCTAGTACATTCCAACTAAGTTTGAACACATTTTCTTCATCATTTTTTTTACTCATTCGGGTACATTAATTTGTAGTATAAATACGCTGGAATAAGTTGTTTGGTTGCACAGCACCTATCCTAAATTAACATGGAATCTAACATGAAATTTTAAACTTACTATAAAGCACTTTGTGTCTATAAATTTGCAAGCAAAGAATCACTAATTTGTTGATCATTTGTATTATTTGGAAGAATCAAACAGCTTGTTTTAGACAACATTTTGAAATTACCCCGCATTGCTAAGGAACCATTTGGCTAACCCTTGAGCAATCCTCACCTTTAGAGCATGCACATTTTGGGGTTGAGTTAGGCTCATGGGATTCTAACATGGTTTAGTATAAGAGCAGGTTTGTTTATTATTCCCTTTTGGGCTTGAGTTAGACTCATGGGCTTCTAACACTATTCATATAACTTGCAGACAAAGTCACAAGTCATTCTTTGAGAAGTCAGATTTATTTTTTCTGTGCTTGCTGCGACCCCTCTCCTTTGACATCCAAAAGCAGGAACAAGAGATAGAAGCAGCCAAGGTAATTTTTGGTTAAGGGAGGATAATAGGAATAAACTTTATTTTTATCTTGAGAGGAATTTGAAACACCCTTTTACATTAATATTAGAGGAATTCCCAAAAGTCATATAGTTAACTATCCATCTAAAATGTATATAGCCCCACATTTTCTTTCCCATTTGATGCATGCTTTCTGCATTGAAGCATTTTAATATTCGTGTACTCTATACAATAACAGTAGCCATAATGCTCATTGGTAAACTTGTATGCAATGGCTTGCAGTGGATGCCATTTGAGGAATATGCAGCTCAACCATTTGTACAAAAGTACGAGCTTCTAAAGTACATGAATGAGATATGCAAAGCAAGTATAGATCGGAAGTACACTGGATTTTCTCCTGTACCCACAACAAGTTATTCTGTTCATAAGAGCTACTTGTACTTGAATAGTACTAGGGCACCCAAGAGAGACAGTAAACTATGATTATCAGGGCCCTTGGAAATTCTATTCTGGCAAAGATTTTCATTTTGTATGCTACAAATAAATTAAACTTGTATCTTTCATCTTTCTAGATTATACTGATAATTTGAACTTCTTTACAAGGCCCTATTTAAGTAATGACAGTTAAAAGAAGAAAAATTTTATGCATACCCAACAATCTTCTTTTTTTATCTAACACTATTTTAATCAATTTTTTTTATAGTAAAATGACCATGAAGGACATTGACCAAGAGGAGGATGTGGCCTCTGGATTGGATGTCTCATCCACCATCCTCGTTGTGTGGTGTCTTGCTAGCAGATGGATTACCATTAGATTAGTATTTGTCTGTTTCTTTTTGGTCAGCTATGGTTTTGCTAGCTATGTTGTTTCTTATTGTTTTGTACAAACTTATTTCTGGTTTCTTCTAATTCTATTCTCCTTTGGCCAAAAAAAAAGGGACATTTAAAAAAAAAAAATTCAAACTTCTTTCTACACCCAACATATTATTCTCTCCTCTCTCTTCTTCCTTCTATGTCTTTTTCCTTCCTCTCTTTTAGGCAGGTGGTGAGTCTGGAAGATTGAAGCTTCCACAATCCAGAAACACCACCCTCCCCATTGATTCGTTTTCATAAAGACCAAGTTGAAGACTTGAAGCTTCTGTAGTCCACTAATCTGGAGGCGCAGCCTCCCTTCAAATTAGAGAGAGAGGCAAAAGGAGGAGGGAAGAGAGAGAAAGGCAGGGGCTGAAATCGCAATGAACAATTCTGAATTCCTGCATTGTTCAGTAGGAGCCCTCCGAATATAATGGAAATGTTTGGAAGGGGTAATTGTCCACTAAATAAGTCATCAATATTCGGTTGTCGCCCACTTAATAATGTCATCGTGTTCGGTGGCCCACGACCCAACACTGCGTGAACCCAAATTCATTCGTTGGCCCACAATCTAACATTCATGATAAGTAAGATAAAGTTTCATAAGATAAAACTTGTGGATTAAATCCACATTTAAGTTTTCAAAATGTGACAATTTGTGATTAAAGTAAATAATTAATCTAGTAACACCCTTAACCTAAAGTCATTAAAATTTGGGTGTTACAGTCGGGAGAAGGAAAAAAAAAATTTGCTACAGTAATAGAAAAAGGGTTTTTATAGGATGGGCATTATGGGCATTTCACACAAAAATAATTAAAAGAGTAAGCTTTTTCTATCTAGGGTAAAAAAAAATTTTAAGGGGATTAAAAAGGGTTATTTAATTAAATTACCAAGGTATTCAGCCCTAAAGGTGAAATATTACAAAATTATTTTGCTCACCAGTGGTGAGCAAAATAGCACTCGAAATATTAGGCTAAGTTGGACCGATTGTCCTTTTGGTCGTAGAGAATGTACACTGAAAACTTTAATAAGACTAAAAACTAGTTTTGCTGTTACCCAGATGAACTTAATTGTTGGGTATGATTTTGGGTTTTTGTAGTTCGGTTTTTATAAGGGTAGTTTAGGAAAAAATGTTGGGGCTATTAATAAGTTTTAAATTTTTTTAAATGAAAAAATTGGATCCAAATAACAGCCACTCTAATGTTATTTAAAGAACCTCCCCAATTTCATTACGGGTAGGCTATTCCGATTACTCTCCATTGTTGAGTTTACCATTTTTGAAACATTTGACAATAGTCTACCAAAAAGTTTGTATTATTTCAGTAGACTATTGTCGAATAGTACAAATATACAAAAGGATTCAATAGTTGGCTACCGACATAACACAAATATTTTAGTAGGCTATTATCGAATATTTTAAGGGTGGTCAATTCAGTAATAAAGAGTGATCGGAATAGTCTGGGCCTTCCATTATAAGAAACAATAAAATTAAAATAAGTACAACAGGGTAAAAGGCTTTTAAAGGTCCACACTTAACAGTCCATAGTGACAGGCCCACCGATTGATAAAAAGGTGATTGCAGTACTATTGAGTGTGACTAGTGATTGTAAGATCCGTCAATGGTGGGTGAGTGTTGGTTCATGAGCAGACATTAATGGCCGGTGAAACTGAAAGTAGCGAAAGTGAGGTTAAGCTGCTACTTAGTGGTACCAATGATGAGTACGGAGGTGTCATCGTCCACGTGAATGAGCCTTTGGACTCTGCTACCTTCCTTTCATTTCTTACCTCTTCAATTGCGCATTGGAAACTCCAGGTAATTTATTATTAACTCAGCACATATGATCCTCTCTAATAATTAACTAATTCAATTTCGATTTTCTTCGTTCCCTGTTGAGCTAACTAGTAATAATATCAAATATGTATTCCTTATTGATTTTTAATTAATTAATTTTTGGTGCAGGGCAAGAAGGGTGTTTGGCTCAAATTGCCCATAGAAAGAGTCAATCTTGTTGAAGCTGCAGTGAAGGTCAAACATCCTAGCCTCCAATTCATGCTTTTCTTTTTCCAAATGTTTATTATAATTGAAATAAAAATGATGTTTTATATACAATACAGTAGTTGTTATTACATGTTGGGTAGAATTGGTTGGATTAATGCAGGAAGGGTTCTGGTACCACCATGCAGAGCCTAATTATTTGATGCTTGTCTATTGGATTCCTCAGTCAGCTCATACTCTTCCTGCCAATGCCACACACCGGGTGGGCGTTGGCGCATTTCTCATCAACCAAAACAGAGAGGTATACATATTACACGAAATTAACTAAGGCATTGTTCACATGTATGAATTATAATTTTCAGCATTTACATACTCCTATGTAAAATGTAATCTTTACTTGTTTGCTTCATTTAATGCAATGGTGGAGTAGGAAACAACTTACCTAAAAATAATAAGGGCTATGTTGAAACTAGCTACGTTGGTGCAGACTTCCTTAACTTGCAGTTTGCTCATCTAATGCATGTCTGTCAAAGGTATAGTCCATCATTAAAGATTGCCTATAAAAAAGAGGCATCAATTCAAGGCATTTGATAGGCAATCTGGAAGTCTAAAGCATTATTTATACTCTATCTACAAGACTACATGTATTAAGCTAGAGAGAGTGGTTTTTACTGGGTCAATTCTGAGAGGGGTGTACGTAGGGCTTAAATGACTCAGGTTTGTGATATTAAACATCAGAGATTCAAGCTTGTACTGCTATTCTCAATATTTCTCAATAGTAAAGATAAAACGGATCACACCCTGTGGATGTACTTTAGAGGGAACCACATAATTACTCGTGTTGTTTTGTGAGCTTTGTTTTTTCTTTTGATTTTATTTATTTTCTTGTCATTGTGCTGACCAAATTGCAGCAAGTATCCAACACATTAATTGTGTCTATAGTTTGTGAGGTCCGTTTATTTTAATTCCCGTTGATCATTATCAAGAGAATTTCATATTACCTACAATGCTAGGAAACTTTCACCACATTTGTTATTTCCAAGAGTCCACTGTCATGGTTGAAATTTTTGGGTTTGTAAAATCCAATTGTAGGTGCTTGTAGTCCAAGAAAAGACTGGACGGTTACAGGGGATGGGGGTGTGGAAATTCCCTACTGGTGTTGTTGATGAGGTGAGTGCGTGTTAGGAAGCATTGGTTTTATTGTCAAAGCAATAGTGTAGTTTTGTCTAACCCATGTATTAAGCTTTATCATCTTCAGGGAGAAGATATTTACGCAGCTGCTGTGAGAGAAGTCAAAGAAGAAACAGGAGTAAGTAGTTACCATGCAATTACACTTCAGTAATTCGAGTGCTATTTTGTTTTCATGTTTCCGTGTTTTTTGTTGTATCAGATTGACTCAAAGTTTATGGAAATTCTAGCATTCAGGTATGATGTTTGCTTAAGATAGATAAACTACTTTAGTTTATATTTAACCATCACGATCAAATCTATGAAGTGGATTGAGCTAGGCACACTTAAGTTTGTAAGCTAGAATTAATATGAAAAGTTATATAATGATTTGCTATGAGCATGAAACTAATAGTTGCAATGCCCAACTAAGTCTTAAGTTCTTAACTCATTGTTTACCAGGCCATGCTACCTAGAGTGCTATTGGGTTTAATGACTTCTAATTATTCCTGAGACCTGACTGCATTATGTTAAAAAAAATTGTGATATAAATCTCATTGCTTTTCTCTTAAGAAGTTTTATCTTTTGATTCTCATTGCTCATTTATGATGTTTACTTTTTGGTTCTTTTAATTTTTTTTAAATTATATGCTTCTGACCTGTTCACATAATTATCTGTAGACAAAGCCACAAGTCATTCTTTGAGAAGTCAGATTTATTTTTTGTATGCATGTTGCAACCCCTCTCCTTTGACATCCAGAAGCAGGAACAAGAGATAGAAGCAGCCCAGGTAACTTTAGGTTAAGGAGGCTAATATGAATAACCTTAATTTAATTTTATCTTGACAGGGTTTTAAAACACCCTTTTACATATGTAAATTTGGGTGCTGCAAAAATCTTGACTGAGAATTAGAGAAAATACTAATAGGAAGGCAAAATCTAACAGCAACCAGAGTAGTAGCTCTTAAACTATGTCTGTAAACTTGTTTGTAATGGCTTGCAGTGGATCCCATTTGGGGAATATGCAGCTCAACCATTTGTCCAGGAAAACGAGCTTTTAAAGTACATCACTGAGATATGCAAAGCCAAGATTGATGGAAAGTATTCTGGATTTTCTCCAGTACCTACAACTAGTTTTTCTGATGAGAAGAGTTACTTGTACTTGAATAGTAGCGGGACACCGAAGAGAGACACTAAAGTCTGATAGTGATTATCATCCCTTGAAACTACCTCAGAAAGTTTTTTTTATTTTATTTTTTTCATTTTGTAACAAACAAACAAGTCAAATTTGTAATTTCCAATTTTCTAAAATATACTGATCATACATTCATACCCCATTCTGAACTTCTACAATAACATGTATGTATGGAGGTTCTTGCTGGGCATCTTCTGCAGTGGTACCTGTGGAAGGGATTACCCAATCAAACTGCTCTCACTCTCCGAGCAACAACTTGTGGATTGCAGTAAAGAATATAATTATGGCTGCGGAGGTAAGAAGATGGTGTATGTCTTACATGGTGTTCCAGGGTCTTTGTGGGACAAGTCCACGCAGTTACAATCATTGGGTACGGGATGATTGAAGATAGCACCGACTAGTCATCTTGGTGCTATTTACATTTTTAGTAACGATCAACAGCAAAGATATCATCTTAATTATACTAGTCAGCTATGCCTAGTTGCTTCCATTCATGAGATGCACATGTTTTCATATACTTTAGTGCTATCATTTGCCAGAAGGAAGTTGTATTTGAATAATTGTATTATAAAGACTAAACATGAAAGAACGGAAAGATTAAATTTTTTGGGACAATTATACACATCCATTGTGTCTATTTTTTTCATTGCTTGAACGATTTTATATATTTATCGTATTTATTTCTTTTATCGCATGACTTATAATATTATGAAGAGATATGTTTTATAGGATGATCTCATGAAAGTTTTTCTCATTAAGTCTATCCTTCAACTAATCCTACCTATGTCACTTGAACTAAAATCTAGGGATAATGGTACGTTAAGTTTGAGAATATAAGTTAATACTATAACAAAAACAAATCCTTCTCCAACATATTTGGAATATTAAACATTTGTTCAAATTCTTGGCCTTCGGCTAATGAGCCGAAGCTAAAGGATTAGAAAGCAATGTTGGGGTCCTCTCAAAATTAGAAAGCATTCAAAGCTTGGCAGTACTTGATTGAAGAAATTGCTGCAAAAGCGCTCGGAAACATCCTAAGGTGTTTTCTTGGTGGCCCACTTTATAAGAGTAAAAGACAAAACAAATGGGAATGGACTGATAAATGCTCAATCAAAGTTCTCTACGCGGGCTTTTTTCTTCCTGTCTCTTGACTAAGCATAAAGCAGCTCAAAAAGGTGAATCATCAATTCATCAATTCATCATTCTTATTCAAAAGCCATTCATCTACAACTGTCCTACTACTTAAAAATATCTCAATAGCTATTTACTTGCTCTCAAAAGCAAATCACTCTCAACCACACACGTAGCTAGCTATACATGACTTTGGGGCAAATGAACTGGTTGGATATGAAAGGGAAGCTACAGTGAAAATTTCAAGGACCTCTCTCTAATACAAAAAAATCCAAATTACTCACACAGTATAAATCTTTTCAATTCTTAGCAGCTTTTCTGTAATGTTTGTCCTTTCTAGTACTTTTTAATTACCAAATATTCAAAGTTAGCTTTATATCTCTTTTGCACTTTGATTTTATTTATGTCGTAGTTAATCAATATTCTTTATTTAAAAGTCTGTACTTTATTTTTGGGATTTAATTCCATTTTTGTAATATTTTATTTCAATCTTTTCTCTCAAAGTTGTGTATTGTATACCTTATTTTTCAATTCAAGTATTTGAATATTACTCTTGTCCTTTAAATTCTGGGTCATGTGTGAGGTAATTTTGGGCACATAATAGGCAAAAAGCTATGTGTGTAAGAGTTTTTGTGGAGGGTTAATCTTTTAAGTTTCATATTAAAAAAGGCTATTTCAAGTTTAAGCCCTAATTCAATTGCCTAATGTTTAATTTTTTCGTTTTAGGTATGCATAAATTTATATCTTTCCAAGTCACTAATGTTGTGATTGAGTTGGATGTTGAAAATACCTGGGCAGAAATGAATATGGTGACTTCTTGTTCATAGGGGGTCTTGCTGAGGGGAAAGAACATGGTGAAGAACATGGTTCTATCAAACTCCCAAAAGAAGAAATTTGAAGTAAAAAGTGTTGCCTAGCTATTCACTGGGAGCTGCATCCAAAACTTATCAAGAATATATATTTGGAGGGTTGCAACACCAAAAAATTTCTTAGAAGCTTTTAGATCACTCAATTTTGTCTTCTTTGCACAACCACCAAAAAGTGAAGATGTTCTTATTTTTGGTATTCTATGGAATTCTTTTTCAAACATGGTTTTTGTCTTCTATTATGTCTTAAATTATAACTTCTTGTTGTTGAACTTGTTCGCTCACATCAATAAAAAGAAAAACCTTAAATAGTCAAATACCAACACAATAATTTTGAGCACTGCATTTGCCACTTCCTACAAGTGCCAGATCAGTTCTACAGTTGAAGGCATTATTTCTTTAAGCTTCTGCCTATTTTCTTCCCTCTCCACTTCTCCAATGTAGCAGTAGTCGAGCAGACTAACAAAAGGCCAATCCACGCCAGGATTAATAACAAGTTTCTCCAATTTAACAGCAGTCTCTGTCAGGTACTTGAAAATTTCAAAATCACTTGAGCGACCATCATACCCTACCGTTTCCACAACCTTGAGGTAATGGTGGGAGTACCCAGCAGCTTCTACAAATGCTCTTTCGCTCTTAGCTGTTGAGTATTTCAACTGCACCAAAGAAACATTAACCTTAGTGTGTGCATGAAACATTAACTAAAAAGTTCATCGAGTCTATGGCTACCATATAGAATTACCATTAAGTTCACAAGTCTTTAGAGCAATACTAGTGAACAAATCTCCTAGAATGTGAAACAGTATGATAAATGGGTGGAACAGTCTAACCATGGATTAAAAACACTGACACTCAAAACAATGACAATCGACGTTTAGACCAAGTCTAAAAGGCACTGAGAAATATAAATCAATTCACTAAAATCATTATTTTCAAATGACCTGTGAGTATAATTGACTAGTATTTGGTTTAAAATTAACTTGAATTCCAAATTTAATATTTACATTTGACATTGATTTACATCTGAATATTCCTTTTAAAGCAATTTTTATTCAAAGATGTTCTTTTAGTCCTATTTATCTTCTGCTTGAGGGGTAATATTATATAAACGAAAATGACATTAAGGTTGCTATTATAAACAAAGCATGTATGATCAACAACTTCCAATGACCTAACTCTCCACTGGACCCCAACCCTGCAGAAAAGTTCAAACTTTTTTATTTGGTTCAACAGCTTTTTTTTCTTCTTCAGAATTGGTAATGAACTGCATAGAAGATGAAGATTGCATTCAACCTAAAACTGATGTTTGAATGATGGATGAGGTACATAAGCTTGTTAATGGAACATATTCAAATAGATTAATTAAACCAGAAGTCTAGAATCTACAACTCTAGCATATCCAAGGGACACTCAAATTACATAAGGACTTTATATGTTTCAGTCATGAAACTTGAATTCAACAAAATATCATGACTGAAGAAAAAATAAGTGTCTGTGCATGCGCGAGTGCATATTTGTTCAATAACAAGCTAACAACATAACTACAAATCTCAATTGAACTTTTGAATTAGGTAGAATCATACAATCCTTTGATCTTGTTATTCTTTAATCTCATTTCATAGCAGTAGAAACATGG
Organism: Purshia tridentata; assembly: GCA_003254885.1. Lineage (NCBI taxonomy): Eukaryota > Viridiplantae > Streptophyta > Magnoliopsida > Rosales > Rosaceae > Purshia > Purshia tridentata. Next base: position 12,892 of record QANT01003567.1, on the reverse strand, counting down.
ATTTGCAATTAAGAAAAAAGAAAAGAAAAGGAAAATGAATAACACATATTAACGACAAAACAGTTACAAAGATGCATCACATAATATCATGACCTATATCAAAACCATCAGTTGATCTTATAAAAAAAATCACCTAAAGTGTATGTACAAATAAAAAGTTTTACTTTGTAATAATCTACCAAGTAAGGATGCATACCTGCAACACAAGTTTGTGCAGGGAAGGAGAAGCCTTAATGAAAGAAGTCAAATGAAGAAGAATGACTGTATCATCTTCATCAAATGTTAATTCCAAATGCTTCATATTTGCTAGTATAGGAAAGACATGATGCTCGTCGTACAACTGGAAAGCACCACACAAGGAGTAAGGCACTAACACAATCCAATGGACATAAAGGAAAACCAACACATAAAAATACAAATGCTAACCAGTTTTTGATGCAGTTTGAGAATCTGTAGCTGAGAAAGACAGCATGAAAGTTGGGTGAAGGCAACATGTAAGAAATCATGAATAGCATCGAAATTGTACTGAAAAATGGATACCTCAACAAGAAGCGGCACATTCCTAAGAAGCAAGTTTATCTCATTTCCACTATAAATAAATGTAACAAGATTTGAATCACGAATCTCAATACTTTGGATGCTGTTACACGCTTTTATCAGTAAGTACTTCAATGGAATTGATTGACCGACAACTCTTAGAGCGCCCAAAGTTGAGGAATCAGATACGGATAATCGTTGAAGAACTGGACAATTAGACAGAAAGTAGTTGAGAACTTCTCCATCCACATCAACACCTTTGAAATCAAGAGCTTTGAGGGACTTAAAGCCAATGTATACACTAGGTGAAACAAAGTAATGAATTGAGAAATTGCGAGTTTTTAAAATTCACATGGTGCAACTTCTCCAAAAGGTTTTCCTAATTTGATATAATCAATTATATCGTTCAACTTCATTTTGAATACCCTAGAAACTATATCAAGCCTATCCTCTGGCTTGTATCTAGGCTTTTTATCAAGTTTTTTTCCAATTTCAAGTCATTTCACATTGTAAGTGAAGGTAATAAATATATCCAGATTACCATAATGGCTACAAATTGTTGGATGCTTTGAATATGCCATATTGGTCTTCTAGTCATATGAGGATCCTAGGACTTAGTTTTGTTCAGGAATTCGATTAGGACTAGCATTGTACAAATAGGATATGTATGCAGCAGGACAACCTGAATCTCAATGGACATGGTATTGTATTCATATGACAATAAGAACTCTTTGGGACTTCTTGATAGGCAATAACTGCTGGAGAGCATGTCAGTATAAATAGACAAGGTCCCTCTCTCTCACGCAGCATAGAAAAACAATACAAGAAGGAGAAAATCACTTTATTTGGTTAGTGTGAAAGGTTGTTGCAATGAGAAAGTGCATCTTGTACATCAATTATCTTGAGTTCAAGTTGGTTATCTGACAATTGTATATATATATATATATATATATATATGGATTTTCTCAGGTGAGGATAGCTGCATTTTTTTAATTTTGCGGATATCGACACAATGCCAACACAGTGGAGACATGGGGTTGACACATATGATGTGCTGCAACAAGTTTTGAAATTTTGTGTCGACAAAGTGTCTACTCCGTGTTGGCACTGTGTCAGCATCCACAAATTTTGAAAAATGCAATCATCCTCTCTAGAGAATGACTGTATATATATATAGTTAGTTCTTACAATTTGTATCAGAGCCTTGATTTATGTTTAAAAATCAGAAAGCTTGTTGTTTTACATAATCCATGCATGTCGATTTATATATATACCATTCACTAAGTTATAATTTTAACTGTTTGACAGTTGGAATAACAAATTATGTTTTGGAAATCATTTGGATCAGTTTTCTTAATTCTTGGATCCAAATAAACAAGCAATAGCAGTTTAATTGATTCAAGGTTTCTTAACTCAAAGTTTTGATCAAAGAAACTGCATTGCTTGTTGACCCGAGAATGAAAATCTCTCTGCTCATAAGTGTGAGTTTCTTTTCATTCTTGATGTGGTTAGTAGTGGTGGAGCATGGAAGATAAATCATGCAAACTGGTGGGAAGATTCCTTCTGTCTATTGATGATGGAGTCGAAGACTCACAAAAGGGTGAGTTTGCATGAACTTTATTTTCTAGTGCTTCAAATATGATAAACTCATTGTCTTTTGGTGTGAGCAAGTCATATTGATAATGTCTATTATAGGGGAAATAGATTAATTGTGTTTTGATTTAAAATACACTTATGAATTCCTCAGTGAACTATAATTCAATCCAAACATTGAAGAGAACAAACTTCAAGAAGTGGAAGCAAGATTTGGAAGTAGCCCTTGCACCTAAGGATTATGACTAGGCCTAATGATCGATGAACTACCTAAACCTGCAGATGGTGCTACTGCAGAGAAGAAGGCTCAGTATGACAAGTGGGAAAAGGCCAATAGATGGCTTTACTTATAAGTGACTTCAATGATCTGATAGCTATCTATGTTCATGAGGAATAGAGTATAAGAAAGAAGAAAAATGATAAATATGCCAACATGTCCAGGATGTCAAGGCTGTTGATGACAAGGGTAAGTCAAAGGCTGCTGGATCAACTCATATCAAGAAAAATAACCAGAATCCTAAAGACACCAAACCATAAGGATCAAAAGCTACTTTTGTAAGAAGTTTGGACATCTCAAGAGAGACTACAGGAGGTACAAGTGTTGATTATACAATAGAAAAGCTAAAGGTAACACTTGTCAAGCTTTAGTCTGTTTTTAATCTAACTTAGTAGATGTATAAGTTGATTCTTGGTGGGTAGACAGTGAAGCTAGTACTCATGTAGTTAATTACTTGTAGTGATTCATAAGCAAGAAACACCCAAACAAGGATGAAGTGATCGTGGGCAATGGAGTAAAAGTCCAAGTAAAGTACATTGGAGTAGTTAGGATTAGACTAGAAACTAGTTTCCTTTTGGATTTATTTGATGTTTGTTATGTACCCTCCATAAGAAGAAATCTTTTTTCTGTTAGTGTTTTAGTCAAGTTGAATCAGTTTCAGTTTTGGTGATTTTGGTTTTTCTAGCTATATTCAAGAATAGAGAGCTTATTGGCAATGGCTTAGTTGAGAATGGTTTATTTAAACTCAATTGCAAAACTAATTCCAACATGATCTTGAATACTATTGCTCTGAAACTCAATCCAGACTAGAGAAATTCTTCTAGACTTTGGCATAGAAGGTTAGGTCACATATCAAGAGATAGATTACAAAGCTTGACAAAAGAACAAGTGTTACTAGCCTTAAAATTCGAAGACATGGATGATATTTGTGTTGAATGTGTTAAAGAAAAATTAACAAATAAAAGGAAGAAAACTGCCAGCAGAAACAACATTGTCTTACAACTAGTACACACAGACATATGCGGACATTTTCCCAAATCTACACATGAAGGCTGAGACTTTATAACTTCCATTGATGACTATACTCGCTATGGCTATCTTTATTTGCTGACAAAGAAATCACAAGCTTTTAATGTTTTCAAAATCTATGAGGCAGAAGTGGAGAAGCAATTGGACATTAAAATCAAAACTATAAGATCTAATAGGAGAGGTGAATACTATGGAAAATTTGATGAGAGTTGGAGGAATCCTCCCTTTTGCTCGATACTTGCAGCAAGAGGTCATTATAGCTAAGTACACTAACCCTATAACACCACAACAAAATGGTGTTTTAGAGAGAAGGAATAGAACCCTCAAAGACATGGTTAGAAGTATGATGTGTAATTCAGGCCTTCTAGATTTCTTATGGGGAAAAGCAGTCAAAACAGCCAATTACATACTCAATAGGGTTCCAAGTAAAAGTGTAGAAGGAACTCCTTTTGAATTATGGTTTAAAAGGAAGCCGAGCCTCAATCACACAAGTATGGAAAGGCAAAGCTGAAGCAAGGCTTTACAATCATGCACAAAAGAAGTTAGAAACTAAGACTACCAGCTGCTATTTTGTAGGCTATCCAGAAGGTACAAAAGGCTATAGGTTTTACTGTCCCAATAATGTAACAAGGTTTGGTGCGACTAAGAGAGAAGTTTATGATTGTGAGGAAATAAAGGAGTATTGGATTGACCTGCAGAACATAGTTGTAATTCCCTACATTAATACAGCAGTAGATTTCACTCCATTTGATCAAGTTATAGCAAATTTACCTTTGCAAAACTAAGTTCAAAATGTGACTCATGCAGAGGGTAATAATGAGTTTTTGGAGATTGAAGATCAAAACCTTTAATAGGCACTAAATCTACATAATCAACATCCAAAATCAAGAATAGATAGCCATTAGAAGATCTCAAAGAACTAGAAAATCAACATTATCAAATGATTTTATTATTTATCTACAAGAATCCGAGCATGACCTAACAAGTTCAAATGATCCCACTAGTTTTAAGCAAGCCATGCTCAGTGAAAGGAATGAAAATTGGCTTACAACCATGAAATTTGAACTAGAATCTATGGAAAAGAACAAGGTATGGGAGTTAGTAGTGCTACTAGCCAAGTGCAATGCAGTAGCATCCAAGTGGGTCTATAAAACCAAAAGGGACTCACAAGGGAATGTGGATTGATATAAGGCTAGATTAGTGGCTAGATTAGTGGCTAGAGGATTCACTCAGCAAGAAGAGGTGGATTACAATGAGACCTTTTCACTAGTTTCAACAAAGGATAGTTTTGTAGTCATAATGGCTCTAGTAGCTCATTTTGATATGCGTTTGTAACAGATGGATGTCAAACGGCATTCTTGAATAGTGAACTAATTGAAGATATTTATATGAAATAGCTTGAGGGTTTTATTCAAAGAAGGAGAGAGAGTTTAGTCTGTAAGCTCAACAAATCAATCTATGGTCTTAAAAAAGTTTCAAGACAGTGGTATTTAAAGCTTGATGAGATTGTGACATCACATGGTTTTATAGAGAATCCAATGAATGAATGTGTATATTTAAAGAATAGTGGGAAACATTTTATCGTTTTCATTCTATATGTTGATGATATCCTTCTTGCAAGTTAATGCGACAGTTGAAGAATTCATGTCTCAACTCCATGAGATTCAAAGCCAAGCTCAAAGAGTCCCTTTCCATGTATAAAAATACTGCTTATGAGAAGCGTCGTCATTTGGAGTTTGATGTAGAAGACTATGTATAGGCAGTGCTGACAAAGGATCGCTTCCCTACTGGTGATACAGCAAACTTTTGGCCAAGAAGATTGGACCATTGGAGATCATTGCCAAGATTAATTCGAACACTTATCAGTTGAAGTTGCCAAGTCAAATTCTCACCTCGGATGTTGAACCGAAATTTTCTCAAAGAGAAAATTAGTCAACAACGATGAATTCGAAAGCTTGAATGATGACGTGGAGTGTCTTAACCGAATGAAGTCTTTTATGTGATAGTACTCGATCCACTTCTTTGTGAGTAAATGGGGGTGTACTAGCAAAAGCTTCTCTGATGCCAAAGTCAGTACCAAGAATTCCCAAGTCTCTCTTTAGAATGAATTGCACGTATCTTTCCAAATGAGCTCCATGAGGTTTTATAAGAATTTCCTTAATTGATCCATTATTTTTACCCTGCTAATTGCCCAACTTGATTGATGGCTTGGTTGGAGAAAATCATGAGATTTTTCCTTGAATATTTTTGCCTAATTGACTGATGATAACTTGGGGATTAACTTCTCACGTTGTCCTCCTTGTTTTGCTCTTAATTATCTTTTAATTTCCCTTTTTACTCTCTGTGATAATGCTTCTTAATTGAGATAGTATTAATTGGTAGTTAAGATTGAGTAGAAGTTCTTCTTATTTTCCTTATTAATATTCATTTAATTAAGTTTTTCATAAATATAAATGACTTATCACCTTTGACAGGGTCTTTGAATTTCTTAAAGCAAATAAGGAATTGCTACGTGTTGATTTTTGCTCCAACATTGGACATGCTTAATGTGAAGCACTTAATTCCGTACTGCGGTGATAGTTTTGAAGGGATTTGGATCCTCTCTTAAGCACTCTAATCTCCTAACCTTACTAACTTTTTAATTATAGAATCTCATGTGTCTTTTATAACATGTTATCATCGAGTGTAATATCGAAAATTTCAGCGAAATTTCGACGAAATTTTCATTTTTGGAGGGTCGCAAAACGAAATCATACTTCTAGCTTTTTTTCGTTTGAATTTCAGAAATTTCGGCGAAATTTTGGGAGAAACTGAAATTTGGCGAAATTTTGCTGAAAATTTCAGTACAAAGAGGCTGGGTTTGGGTTTTGGGAGGAGATGAGGTTGGCCAAAGCTGGGTTGCCGGTGGGTTTCGACGACAGGGGCTGAGAGATCGAGGGAGATGAAGATGAGCAGAGAGATGAGATATGCAATAAGGAGGAAGAGAGAGGTGACTGATCGGAGAGGGAGGAGAGAGGAGAGAAAAAAGATATGGGGGGGACTGGGAGAAAAGGAGTCACGAGGGAAGGGGGAACTGGGAAGTGAGGTACTCTGAGTCTGGGAGGAAGAAAGGAGAGAACAGAAAAAAAAAAAAAAAAAAAGAAGAAAAAGANAAAAAAAGAAAAAAAAAAAAAAAAAAAAAAAAAAAAAGGAAGAAAAAGAGAGATCTAGAAAGAGCTAGCAGTCCGAGAAGAAGAAAGCATGGGAAAATGGGAAAGAAGAAAGAAAAAGAAAGCCAAACGGGAAGTACACCTGGGAAAGTGGGAAAGGGGGAAAGGGGGAAGTACACCTAGGAAAGTGGGAAAGGGGAAAGGAGAAAAAAGGAGAAAAAAAAAAGAAAAAAAAAAAGGAGAAAAAAGAGAGGAGGAACGGGTGGCAAAACAAAAAGAAGGAAAGAAGAGAAAAAAAAAAGGAAAGAAAAGAAAGGAAAAAAAGAAAAAGAAAAAGGGTTTAGGGTGTTTGGGCAATTGAAAAGAAAAAAAAAGATTTAGAGTTTTATTTGGCCCTTTGGTCTTTTGGTTTTGGAGTTTCGTTTAAAAATTTGTTTGACCTTTTAGTTTTAAGATTTCGTTTAATTATTTTTAAACCTTAAATTTTAATATATTTCTGTATAAAAAATAATAAAAAATATCTTAAAGGGTCTAAATCCTAATATCCTATATTATATGCTAAAGAATATAAAATATAGATGTTAGAGTATATAAGGTTTAGTATAATTTACTTTATATTCACCTTATATCACATTTTTTTAATAGAATTTGTTTTTAGCACACATTATATTCACCTTATATCACATGAAACCTACAATATGGTTTGTTTCCTTCAATTTTTTTTATAAATGTAATAGATAATAGGTTAAATAAGTATATGATAAAGTTTTATTTAAAATTTCCGTCATTTGATAGCAATTTCTGTCATTTTTTACTAAACCCTAGCGAAATCGAAATTTGGTCGAAATTTCCGTCGAAATTTCCATCGAAATCGAAATTGCATTCCTTGCATGTTATACTCCACATTCATTTAGAGCTATAATTTAAAATTAAGAAAATTAAAAATAGGAAACTTGTGTAATTAAAGGTTGTGTTTAATTGAATCTCTATCTCTCTCTCTCTTCACCTAAATTAAGATCAATCCAATCCTTCTTGAATTAATTTGAAGAAAGATTCATGGATTATGTACAGTGGTGGCTAGAAAAGAAAAGGGACAAAAAGTCGGCAAAATTACAACATTCTTATAAAAAACTGAAAAACCCAAGAGAAACAAGAGAGCAACAAAGACCAAAAATTGAGAAATGAAACAAGCATTAGATCACAAAAAAAGTAAAAACCAAGTAATCCAATAAGATAAATGTTTGTTTTCTTTTTTTCTTCGTTTTTTCTTTGTGTTTTTCTTTGCTTAGTTTTTACTTTGACCTCGGGGCTTTCGTTTGGTTCAAATAAAGCTTTCTATTGGCCCAAAAAAATGGCCAAGATTGGGATAAAAAAAATCAAAACTATTTAGGAGAAGGGATAGAGAGAGAGTCATCCACAACTTATGATTGGAGGAGAAGTTGTGGATGTCGTAGAGGAAGAACCCGTGGTGGTGGGGATGGGCAATAGGGTGAAGCTTTAAATATGTTTCATTAGAGTTCACAATTGCTATGGAAATTGTTCATCTGTAATAGAGTAAAGAAAACCCATTAGCCTATTTAGTTAGGAAGCACAGACACTCCTGGGGATGGAGTGTCGGACACTCGTCCAACACTCGTCCGATAACTCATCCGATATGTGTCCTTCACACATATAGACGTGTCCATTGAAATTTTAAAATAATGTAAGATTAAATTGAAAAAATAAAGGGGTAGAATACTTAAAATTGTATGAGTTTTATAGGTAGAAACTTGGGACATATTTTACGAGTCTTATTTGGCATTAGGTTTAATTATGTGGTATTTTATTGTATTTTAAACATTTAAAATTGTATATAGATTTTTTTAGCATGTATATAAATATATATATATATATAATATTTAAATAGACGTGTCGGACCCGTATCGTGTCCTAATGTTTTTTAACTTTGTCGTATCGACGTATCATGTCGTGTCGTGTCCCCGTATTCATGTCGGTGTCCGTGCTTCGTAGCTATTTAGCCATTCTTTGGTCGAATTAGATTACTAAATGATAATAGGGTATTCAAATCTGTGTATTGGCGACCCACTTAACTTGGCTGCTCATCAATTGCCAAAGCTTGCAGACGTGGAGGCTCTAAATGATATGAGATGATAAAACTAATTATTTTTATTTTCGACAAAGTTTTTTTTTTATAATTATTTTAAGTTGGTAATTAGAGTTCTAATTCAAATGAGTGTGAACCATAGGATGTTAGACAAATGGCACTCTATAATTAAAAAGTTAGTAAGATTAAGAGATTAGAGTGCTTAGGAGAGGATCCAAATCCATTTTGAAGATGATATTACCAATTCGACGGCAAATTCTTCTGAACTTGGGGAGGATGATGCGGCATGCATAGCTCAAGCCTTCCTTGCAAAGGGGGAACCCGTAGGTCCAGTAAAGGCAAGAAGAGGAGGTCGGCTGAGAGGAAATTTGAAATTAATGGTTGGTTTTTATCTTTTGATTACTAAAATCACTGAGAAAGTTTCTTTCTTTTCCTTTGCTCTTGTTAAAATTATAGGTTTAGAATTATCAAGAACCAAAGAAGGCGCATTGCATCATTATTCATGTATCTTGTACACATACAAATACCTCATATATGGACAGGAATAAGATCATCATATTTTAGCCTAAAACTAGAAATTTTGACAAAGTTAAGGTAGTTGTGATCTGCCTTGGTTGAAGTTCTCTAACATGGGCTAGGTGCCTCCCTTTGGCAAAACTTATGTGTTCAAGTACGAGAAGCATTCTTTGAGTATTGATCCTATTGGACTATAAGCCTTTCAAAATCATATTTTTTTTCTTTTATTCTGGCCATTCGAATTCCTAATCTTTACTTTAGTTCTTTAGGGTAGCTAGAAACAGGTGGTGCTTAAATATACAGAAACCAAATGCAAAAGAAAAACAGAAGGTGGCGGTTTTCCTCTTCCTCCACAACTGTAGCATTTCCTCAGCTTTGAATCTTCAAATATCGATATCGATCTTTGTTTCGGTATTCTGTGACTACTACTAAAAAACCGGACATCCATCAACCTTAATACCTGGTGCAGTGGGGCATGTTGCCAGAGGACAATGGTCAAGTTCACTCCCCCACCATTTCACATTTCGATTCTCATTCTGCAAGGCAAAGAAGAGCAGCACACCCATGAAAGCTGTCCCAGCATCCAATGCTGCCGATAGAACATAGTTGTACTTCTGCCACCAGCGTTTGTGGTATTTGAACACAAAATAGTTGAAGATGCCCCCGGTGACAAGCCAGCTTGCGATGTTGGTGGGAGTTGCCGGTGGCATCCCAGCAAAGCCATAAGTAATAACTGGCATGTTTATCAACGGAATCCATTTCTTGTCCGGGAAGATTTTGCTCAACACCCAAATAGGAACTGGCAACACAGCTCCAATCAGGAATAACCATACCAAGTTCCTGTACAATCCTCCAGGTCCAAACAGCCGCCTTGGTCCAATCAGACCCCATATAACAGAAGCATCAAAGGTGACTCTGTATTTGGGACAAGTCCATGGGCTGTTAGGATGGAGTGCTTCAACATCGCATATGTTCTCAATGCTATCCAGCATCCACCATGCCACTGCAAGGTTCACAATACCAGAAACGAGAGTTCCCACCAGCTGGACACGAACAAAAAGGGGAATAACTTTTAGGAATGAATTAAATCAGAAATACAAAACATAAATTATGAGGTGAAAATACCTGAGCTGTGTACATGCACCGAGGTGGAATCTTCATATAGTGCCCAAGTTTGAGGTCAGACAAGAAAGAGAGAGCATGAACAGTGCTGATTCGTCCGTAGATTTTGAAAAGCAAGTTTGCAATGGGCTTTCCTGGTAGAATATACCCAATCATGAATTGAGCTATAATGTCAAACCCGGGTTGCTGCAGGGTAGCCACAAGAATCAAGAAGTTAGAATGATATTTCGCTATTTTTTCTGCACACTCAAATTGGTTTCTTACAAAAAGAATTTAATAAATCAGAAAATTGGTTTATTACTTGGTTGGTGGTTGCTTGAATGACCCCAACTGGAAGGGTGACAATGAAAGACAACAGAAAGCCAAATAGCATCCCCCACCATGGCAGCTGCACAACATCTTTCCATACAAAAGACATTAACAGCGACAGAGCGATGCTCACTACTAATAGGATGAGGAACCACCATTGAGGCACTTGTTTGTAATTTTTCATCAGCTTTTCATGGATATCCATTTTCGCATTTGTTACAGCTGATCTGCTTTGCTTCAAAATAGCACTAGAAAAAGAGAATCAATGATAACTTTATCAGTTAATTATGAGGAATTTATTCCAAGTATCCAAAGTAATCTAACTCGCTGTAATAAGTGAAGCTATATTTCAGACAGTATAGCTCAATGCTATGTATAACAAGTGAATTGAAAGTACCTGCCATGAAACAGTGCCACATGAACGAGGGTTGCTGAGAATCTTGCAAATCCTGATCCAATGGATAAAGCGAAAAGAGGACTAAGATAGAGCTTCCCATAACTATCATAAGCTTGAATGTTAAGATCATACTGTGGTGTCAAGATCTTGGTAGTGTCATATTTATGGCCACTAGTGGTGAATAGCTGGTTGGAAAATATAGGGAACTTTCGAGCATCGAAAGTGTTAAACTTCCAGTAGCATAGAGGGACAATTATGTAGATGAAGATGACAAATCCAACCCCAACATTTAGAATGGAAACCCAGGGTGTGACGAGGGGGCTGCCATGATAAGCTGAAATCCCAGCCCAATCAAGGGTGAAGGCACCAAGCCCTAGTCCATGGTAACCTGAGCCAATTTGCTGAGCTGTGATACTGTGTGGCCAAGCCCAGCAGACCCATGAGAAGAATGTCAAGATTGGAAAAAGATAGCCAGGGAGTGCATAATAGAGAAAGCTTGCTGCCATGGCAATGAGGAAAAATTGCATCCTTGTACAGCCTTTTGATTTATGTTCCTTTTCATGGAGGGCTCTGTAACAGCAACAACAACAGCAATAGCAACAGCAACAGAAACAAAGTCATTGGTAGGATCAAAATTTTAAACCTGTTAAAACATGGATTCAAATTCTCCACTTTATGCTGATTTATGAAATCTTTCCAATAGATTATGTTTGCTTTCTCCATACAAAAATTCTCCAAAACAAGTCACTATTTAAGAAAGTTGTGCATCTTCTACTTGACCTTAATATTATAATTGTGGCGTTACGTTGTGAGGGAATATAACTCCAATCTGACAACAGAAAGCATGAAACAGATTCTCAACCATTGAACATGCACTTGGCTTATGACTTCATCGACAAGTAAATCGAAAACTTTTACCATAAAGGCATAAAAGGGACAATTATTATAGGATTGCACCATAGTTATATATGATGTTCCATATCCCACAAATCCAGTTGCCGCTGCATTTGGGTTTTACTTATTCTCCCAGAAACCACCAGTAGAATTCGAAAGTGATACATATTTATGTAAATTATCACCCTCCATTTGGTTGGCTAATAATACAGGAATCAAAGTTTTTTTCCTTTTTTTTTCAAAAAAACAAAAGAAAGCCTAGTGTTTTATGTTGTTTTGGCTAGCCAGTGTACCTATCAGTGACCAAAGAGAACTTTACTTGTGTTAATGCGAGGTAGGAATCTATTGCTTCGAGTTGAATGGCCAGAAAAGTTTTCAACTTTAAGCTCTCTGTTATCCAACTTTTTCTTTCAACAACCATAGGGAAAATTGATGAAGCAAAAAGCAGAGAGGACAAAGTCAATACCTAAACAGAGAGACCTGAGCAAGGTTTGAAGGCCACCACATTTCAACTGGGTCAACCAGGTACCTCCTGAGAATCCCAGCCCATCCATACCCAATTACCTGCAAATAGTGAAAACCCAGAAATTCAAAGAACTGAGAGAGAACACTTATTATATCCAAAATCGCATCAAATTAAATTTTTTATTTGCTAGCCTCAACCCTCAACCCAAAAAATTTGTTTTTCAAGGAATAGTTTCTGAAATGGAAAGGAAATTTCTTTATTGACAAAAAAAATTAAATGCACTGGCGCCTGCTTCAGCGGTTTCACATTCATCCTCTAAACGAACAACCCCACCATGTATGCCAGAAGGCCATTAATGGGTATCTGTTACACAAAAAGGGCAAGAACTAAAAATAATAAAAAAATCCAAAATCTGAACCTAAATATAAAATTCAAAAGATTACGGAATGCAATTTTTTTAAAAATGAAATGTCATCAAGATAAATATTATAACAATAAA
>QANT01003563.1:0-10983 GCA_003254885.1 Purshia tridentata | reverse complement strand
GGAATTTGGGGGGTGATGCGGGAAAAAAAAAAAAGTGGGTGGTGGGGTAAAAAAGAAAAAGAAAATATAAAAAAGTTTAAAGATGGTTTTTTAAGTTTTTCTTAAAATCTTAATAATTTTTAAATTGAGTTTAAATAAAAGAGTAAAATTTTCAGCAACTTTTTCTAAACCCCTTAATTACTAACCAAGTTTTTCTAAGACTCTATCCATTTAGAAACTCTCTCAAAACCCCCTAAAACTTATAATACTTCTTTTACCTTTCTAACACGCTCTGACGCAAACTGACGCGGCCTGACACACTCTGACGTGCTCTGACACGAACTGATGCGCGCTCTGGTGTAGTTACATTTCAATACAGTTACACTATCACTAAAAGTAAAACTGAATTTAAAAAAAATAGTTACATTGATACTCAATTTTATAAATACAATTAAACTAAAAAATAACTACAAATAATTACACTAATATTTTTTAACAAAAAAAAAACTTGCAGTCCCAAAAAAAAATAAAAAAACAATTACACATTAATTAAAAAAAGAGTTACATATTTACTAAAAAAATAGTTACACTTTCACTAAATAAACAATTACACTTTCACTAAATAAACAGTTACACTTTCACTAAATAAACAGTTACAATCATTATAAATGAAATCCTTAAATAAATAAATCCACTCCTTCATCCCCAATTCTCCCTCTCTCACTCTGAGTCCATGAACTTCTCTATCTTGCGTTGCTTCGTTTTCTGAAGCCCGAAGTGCAACTCTCCCAATTGGAGAAAGATTCTCGAGCTCGCCAAAGCTTCTCCACTGACGAGAGCTCCCCTAGCCTCTGATCGCTAAGAAGGTTAACAACGAAAGTGAGAAGAACAAGCATTCCAAAAAGAACAAGCATGTGCACGTACTTTGGTCCGGTACTTGATCAATCTATAATTGCATTAGATAGAATAAAAAGGTTATTATGAGCTGGGCAACCTATACTGTGAAATTTTATAGGCACATAGGTCCATTAATAGAGTATTTATCTTCACATATATTTATAACAAGAATTCAAATTAATTTGCTCCTCTCACCTCCAAAACTGTACAATATTTGAGTCATATCTTACAGTTAGCTTAGCTAGCGGCAATGTAAAATGAGAATTAAACGTGATTGATGACAAAAGCGGGTGGAGTTGAGAGAGAGAGGCGTGGGGTAGGGGTGGGTTTGAGAGAGATAAATGTATATAACAAACTGTAAAACAGGAAGAAAAAAAGGGTACAATCGGAATATTGAAAAAAAAAGGTCAAATCTAGTTGGGAATAGGTTGACTAGGGGGTTTTGAAAGATGTTAAGTTTATAATAGGGGGTTTTGGGAGAGGTTAATTTAGAGTGAAGGTTTTGAGAGAATTTAGCTTTAAATTGGGGGTTATTAAATATTTACATTGAAATTTCAGTGACTCTCTTATTTACACTTTGGGAAAACTAAAAAGAAAACAAATAATTGAAAAAAAGAAAGATTTTTAAAAAAGGGAAAAAATGTAAAAAAAATTTGATGATGGGTTTTTTAAGATTTTTAAATTAGACTTAAACACAATGGGCTATTTACGTTTTTTCTAAAAAACTTGAATAGAAAAGAGAGGCTTTTTCGAAACAAGGAGAAGCAAGAAGAAAAGACTTTTATGAGATAAGGAAAAATAAGACAAATTTATTACTGGGTCTAGACATGATTTGTCAATCGTTACTTTTGATCAAGGAAGTTGGTCACTTGTAGGTTTAGAACTGAAGTCAATCACCAGACATTAATAAATCATGACTTAGTGATCGAAGCAAGATATATCACTGTTGTTGGGTTTAGATGGTGTCGATCGCAAAGATTTAAAAAGATATTCTTCAAATTGAACATTTGAGATACCTATATCTATACAAATTATAGAGTATGGACAAATTATACAAATTATGCAAATTATGCCCTCTTAATATTAATGTAATACAAATTTACAAATTGTTCAATTAGTCCATTAAGAATAAATAATTATACAATTATACAATTGAGGTGTTGATTTAATAAAATTGATGTAATTATTATTTAGTGAACTATTTTTTGTACAGAATTTGTTTCCAGCATGTATTATACTTATTTTATATCATATAAAACTCATTATATAATTTGATTTTTTCAATGATTTTTATCAAGGTAGTAGATAATATATTAAATAAACATATGGTAAAATTTCATTTAAAATTTTCATTTAAAATTTTCATATTTTAATAATAATTTCTATCGTTTCAGTTTAATTTCTGTCAAAATTTTCATCGAAATTTTCGCGAAAATGGAAATTTAACAAATTGCCTCTATGTAGTAATATTTATTAAATATGTTTTGAGTGCTTTCTCAAAAAAAAATATTTTCATATTTTAATAATAATTTCCGTCGTTTCAGTTTAATTTCTATCGAAATTTCCATCGAAATTTTCGCGAAAATGGAAATTTAACAAATTGCCTCTATGTAGTAATATTTATTAAATATGTTNATATGTTTTGAGTGCTTTCTCAAAAAAAAAAAAAGTTTTGAGTAAATTAATAAAATTATATTTTGACAATGCTTGGCAGGCCAAGGGTTGGGTTATCACAGACCACAAAAAACTTTTCAACCCATCCCAAAAGCGCCACAGTATAAGAAAAAAAAACCACCAAAATTATGGAGATTCAACTGCAAGTCTGCAACCAAGTTAACCAACAAATCCTATGACTATGACCCAAAAAATAATGCGAGTAAATACTTTTGGAAATTGGAAATTTGGAATTTGACAATGGGGAATGTAAACTGAAAAACACATAAAAAACAACGTTTATAAGTACATATTTTATAAACACATTCGCCATTGCTTCTTCACTCTTGCAGACCTCAAAACCCTCTCTCGCTCTCTCTCTCTCTCACAAAAACTTCCTCTCTCTATCTAAAACACTGGTTCAGATGGAAGACGACGACGAATTCGGAGATCTCTATACAGACGTTCTTCAACCCTTCGTTTCGTCCCAATCATCATCTGCTCCGCAGCCCCAACAAGCCTCCACTGCACCCCAATCTCTACATCGTCCGATCGATCTCAACCTCCATACGGAAGACGACGAGATCCTCGACGCAGCTCCTCATTCTAATCCCTCTGCTCCCCACTCATCCAATACCCAAACCCTAGCTCTCGCCGACTCTATCTCCACCAATTCGACTAAAGACGCCGATTCAGCTGGTGGGTCTAGGGTTTTGGAGGCGAAAGATGAAAAATTGCCGAAAGTGGATTCCGTGGATTCTAATATTGGTGGTAAAGATGTGGATTTGATGGAAAAGGATGTAAATTTCGACATCGAGGAGGGTAACAATGAAGTTGATGATATGGTTTTGGACCCGGTGATTCCTGGGCTATCGGATATCGTGCCGGTGAATAATTCAGCGGCGAATATGGAAAACCCAGAAGGTTCTAAAAGGGATAATGATAGAGGCGAAGATGATTGGGACAGTGACGATAGCGAGGATGATTTGCAGATAGTGTTGAATGATAACAATCACGGGCCTATGGCTATGGAGAGAGGCGGCAATGGTGAAGGCGATGATGACGATGATGAAGATGGGCTGGTTATTGTCGCCGACGGTGAGCTGAACCCTGCGATTGACGAGCAAGAGTGGGGCGAAGATGGGCCACAGGCGGCTGATGGAGAGAGAAAGGAGATGGCTGAGGCTGGGAAAGCTGCTGGCGGTGGCAGCATGGTGGTGGCCCCAAAAATTGGGTATAGCAGTCATGGGTATCATCCATTTCATTCTCAGTTTAAGGTTAGTTTAGTTTTGTTAATATGTTGATTAAAGTAGGGAACTTTGTGTATATGGGGTCTCCCCTTTTTTTATGAGAAATTAAATTTGTAAATTGTGCATTGTAATGATTTGTACAATGTGAATATTATTGTTGATTTTATAGTAGTGGAAATTAATATTTTGGATTATTTTTTAGAATTTTGATATTTACTTGAATTTAGGGTACTTGAAAATTTGAATGAAAGTCACTACAGAGAGTGGAATTACTCAGTACGAAAATCAAATCTATCCTTTCTCCAATTATGTTTATTGAGTAACTGAATTTGAATTAACTGGGCATTAGTTTCTTGGTGAAGTATACTATGCTAAGATTTTCCTTTCTTTTCCTCCCCAATCCCAAGTATATGCAGTTGATTTCAGCCGGTTAGGTATGTCTTCTGATAGCAGGGTTTGGAATTTCCAGAGAATCTCCAGTGATTGGAACACAAAACGGGGAGATGCATGTTATGAAATTATATGAAGTTACCTTTTTCCTTTACTCTAAACTTTCAGTAACTACAATTCTTTCTACCTGGGCTTAGCTGCGGACAATTGGGGTGATACCCTTTATAACCTTTTTTCTTTTCTCTTAAAAGAAATTATTTAAGGAACACTACTAAACAGGCTGTTTATAACTACTCTTCTTGAGAAATATTGCTCCCGCAGACAAATGTCACTGATAAATGATGCATTTCTCCTGAATATTTAACTAACCTTTACAATCTCCGATCCTCAGATTTCTTCACCATTGTCAATATTTTATCATCATACATGATGCTACTTTATTGCTGATATGAATAATTTAGATTCTACTGGGTGAATTTTTCGGCATTTACTTTCTGAGGCACATCAACTACAGAGAGGCCTGACGGCACATTTACTACAGAGCTTAAGATTTGAGGATTACAATGATAGTTAGCTATGGAGACATTGTTAATGGGTTCTGAGTTTCCATACAAAAAAATTACTCTCACTTGCAAAATTTTTGTAAGAGATGAGGTTTGTTTTATACCACAATATATAGTATGCTCTCATTGATCTCAAAGATCTCCCCTTCACAGAGTCTTGCTGCAGTAAAAGGTGCAGTTATGGTTTAAGCAATTTCCACATTATATACTCTATGAACAAGTGCATAAACACTTCATTTTTCCAAATAAATAAGAATACTGCTTGAAACTGTGGATAATGCAAGCAGATCGTGTCAGTTGTTCAGACCATGTTTTCTACTTTATAGATAGGTGAACTGGAAAGCCAATGCATATTATATTTCACCCAAAATAATTGACAAACCACTATTTGTACTTGTTCTAAACAAATTTTGAAAGACAGAACTTGCTTCGATAATCTTAGCTTAGCTTAAATTGCTTCATAGGTTAAGTCAATGGATTAAACCAGTTAATACTGTATGTGAGTTTTCATCATTTTTAGTGATTAATACTCTACAGTAGATTTTGAGTGCTTAATTTAGTTATAACTAATTCTTGAACTTTTTCTTCTAAATTTTTAGCAGTCAATTGTAGTGCTTCCCAGTTGGGTAAAGTGTTGGCTGTTGTACAGGTCCCGTTTTGGATGTTGCATTCTGCTTTCATTTGGAGCACCCCGGCATGGGTGCTCCCCCTAGAGCATCTCCATCAAGTTGTTTTTGCTTTAAGCCGTGGAATTAAACATTTTTATTTGGAGCTCCTCATCATATATATATATATATATGTATATTTATATAGTAAACACTTGTATAGTTTCTTACTATGCAGAAATATGTTAAGCCTTGGAATGTTGAATCAATCTGCTGCCATATCTCATTTTATGATTTTGTATCTCATATGCAACATAAGGAACAGTTTGCATTTTAGTAATTTGTTATTTGGTAAATTTTATTTGAGTGCTTTACTTTTATACCTAAAAACTGTTCTCTGTTCTTATGCAGTATGTAAGACCTGGTGCGGTGCCAATGCCTGGACCTACTTCTAGCCCTGGAGGAGTCCCAGGTCAAGTTCGACCACTTGTAAACATGGGTCCTATAGCTGGTCGAGGTAGAGGTGACTGGAGACCAACAGGATTGAAAAATGGTACTCCAGTGCAGAAAAATTTTCATTCAGGCTTTGGTATGCCTGGTTGGGGTAACAATATGGCTGGTCGTGGTTTCGGTGGTGGACTGGAATTCACGCTTCCTTCACACAAGTAATATTCATTATAGTTTTAAGTTATCAATATATGCATTATGCAGTGAACTGAATTGTTTGTTTACCAACTTCCATGATAGTGTCATATTGTCATGTTTTCTTCTCCATTTTCTTTGGGTTGGGAGATATTGTTAAGTTTTCTACTATCTAATTTGGTATTGCAGGTTAGATATGTGAAAATCATGCTGAAGTTATCACATATTCATCATTATAAATTGCTAGGTTGCAATGAGTGATGGAGTTTAGTGTTGATTGAAAGCTTGCTATTATTTTTTGTGTGTGTGTGTGTTTGTGTTTTTGTTGGCTCTGTGGTTGCTGACACAGTCTAATATTTTTGTGTCATGTGTAGTCCTTTGGTACTTTCAAGGTTGTTTTACTCATGAGATTCTTTTGTTTTTGTGAAACTGCTTATGATTTTCAGGACTATATTTGATGTTGACATTGATGGTTTTGAGGAAAAACCTTGGAAATATCCTGGTGTTGATACATCAGACTATTTCAACTTTGGCTTAAATGAAGATAGCTGGAAAGATTATTGCAAACAGCTGGTAACAATAAACCCTAAAGCATTTTGTCTATTGTATAAGGGCGGGTTATAAGTATCCCTTCATTTTAAATTTGCAGGAACAGCTTCGCTTGGAGTCCACCATGCAAAGCAAAATTCGAGTTTATGAAAGTGGACGAACAGAACAGGTAATGTGGTGATTATGTATCTCTGGAACAACTATTGGCCTTTTTATTTATCTAAATAAATTTATTCTCTGCAACCATATATTGGTAAAAAAAGTGAAAGAGGGAACTTCACCTTTTACCGTGTTCATCCCAGGAATATGATCCAGATCTGCCCCCAGAATTAGCAGCAGCAACTGGTATTCATGACTTTCCTGCTGAAAATGCAAATCCTGGAAAATCAGATGTTGGGCAAAGTGATATAGTAAAGGGATCTGCTCGTCTGCGTCCACCTATAGTATGTATAGCTGATTTCATGCAGTTTCAACATATAAAACTATATCTTTCCTTTTGAGTTTTGCTGTCTCAGAGACATTTTATGTTTTGTTATCTGTCTTCTTGGTCTTTGCATCTTGAAAGTTGCATCGATAATGGATAGCTCTTGTTGGCCTGATAAACACATATCGTACTTTCCAAACTCATTGGTAAATAAAACAAAAAAAAAATTCTCAGAGACATTTTATGTTTTGTTATCTGTCTTCCTGGTCTTTGCATCTTGAAAGTTGCATTGATAATGGATAGCTCTTGTTGGCCTGATAAACACATATTGTACTTTCCAAACTCATTGGTAAATAAAACCCAAAAAAAAGAAAAAAGAAAAAAGTTTAGTAGCTAAACTCAATGGTTAAATTGGTTTCATGCCAGCCAACTGGAAGAGCAATACAGGTGGAAGGTGGTTACGGTGAGCGTCTCCCCTCGATTGATACCCGACCACCTCGAATTCGTGATTCAGATGCAATCATTGAGGTACTAATCAAAGTCATTCTTTAATGTGTTGATCCCACGTTTTTGTGTTCTTATCTTATGTTTGGATATGCAGTATATGTTAACTACTGGCTATTCTGCAAACAGATTGTCTTGCAGGATTCTTTAGACGATGATTCCTCTGCAGGAAATGGTGTCCCGGACAAAACTGAAAATGATCGCCCAAGAGCAGATTTGGTTAGAAGTGTTGTTGGTGAAGGAGACCTTGCAAAGGTTGACAGTGTGTATTTTGATAGCTTTCCTCAGGCTTACAATGATGGAAAGAGGGAGCATATTGAAAGAAAAATGCCATTCCATGATAACATACCTGAAGAAGATGGAATTTTGCCCTTCCCTCCGGAAGCGCCAGTCCAATATCCTGGTTCTGGGAGCCAGACTCCTAGTTATCGTGGCGGGAAGTTTGGCTCTGCATATGAGGAAAGGTAATAGGATAATATTCGTTTGTGTCATGTTGAAAGCTGCCACCCATATAATGAAAATAACTCTAGGACAGGTTAATAATGAAAACCTTGAAAAATATTGATAAAATACTGGACCAGAGTATTCCAATTCTGGCACTTAGTGTAAAAGCTCCTACTGCTATTTTAATGTTCACGTACAATGGAAACTTTTTAACCCTGGACTTCGAATCAGTTAACTCTCCATCTGTTTGGTATCACATCTGGGACCCAAATAATAATATAAAAAAGTCAGAATTCAAAAGTAAAACAAGGCCAAGATACTCATAGATGCTTTCTTCATGTTGACTCATCCTTTTTATATGCTTTATGTCAGTGAACAGTGCAAAGTTGACTATACTTTCATGTGTACCAGAGAAACATCATACAAGTATACAAAGGGGATTAAAAGAATAAATGAAAAAAGCAGAACGTGATTTTCTTAAAGTGAAAAGGATAACATAGATCAAAATGGTCATCATGGCAATTATTCATACAGGTGGAAGACTGGAAGTTACTTATTATGTATTCATTGATTAATTGAATTAATAATATGACGTTTGTTTAACAAAATAACACTATGTGCTTAAAGAATTGGAACTTTAAATTGAGAAGAGAATTTTTTTTTGCCTTGTGAAACACTTCTGCAGTACACAGCATGGTAGCATAGTTTGTTTTCTTAATTGATGGTGCATTTGTCAAAATATTGTATTCTTCATGAATTTTCTGGGTTATTTTCATTGATTTGTTTAAGGCTGATCTAATCAGCTGGAGTTCTTGAATTGATATGGACTTGACCAGATTAAATTTGAAACTTTGCAGACGTCTTTAACTCTCTTCTTATTAATACAGGGGAACACAGGGAAGAGCAAGTGACAGATCTCCTCGTTCGACTCCTACCCGAAATATGAGGGATCAGAAATTTCTCGACATTCAGAAGGAAGGATCGGTGGAAAGCATGGACAGTAAACATAGTCCACTGATATCATCTCCTGCCACAAATAGGGATGCCTGCGAGTCAGGTGATGAGCATAGAGATGGTGATCAAGATGAGCCTATAATGGCTGATGGAAGCTCTGGAATGGAAAAGGAGGAAATGGCTGTGGTAACTGTAAATGATGCCCTTCAAGATGGGGCTCCAAAGCATCAAAAGTTAAGTTCACGAGTTGAACAATCTGCTGATGAAGAACTTGATGATGGCGAGGACTCAAAGGCTGCAAGAAGTAGTGACAACAGCAAAGCTAGATCTGGAAGCAGCAGGGATTATCAGAAGTGGAGGGATGGGGCTGAGGAGGAAGTCATTCAAGGACGTTCAACACACATAGGGGGCATAAAGAGGCACCTTGATGAAAATGAACAGGGGTTCCAAAGGAAAAACCGTGATGGTAGACAGGAATCAGAAAGAAGTCACATGATAGTAAAAGGGAGAGAGGACTCTTATCCTTATAGGGACTGGGATCCCAGCTCTGCTCATCATCTGCAACTGAAAAATGATGGTCCTCATAGGCGAAAGGAGAGGGACAATCCTGATGGAGCATGGCAACGGAGAGATGATGATCCTTATAACAGAAGGATTAGAATTGAAGAAACAAGGAAGAGGGAACGTGCTGATGACATGGGATCCAGGCACAGGAGTAAGGCTCGAGAAAGTGAGAGGAGCGACAAAGATGAACATCTGCAGTCAAGAAAACAGTTAGATAATGGCAGCTATAGGGTTTATCATGAGAAGGATGTTGGCTCACGACCCAGGGAAAGAGAAGATAGTTTGAAAGGCAGGTACGAACATATGGATGATTACCATGGCAAGAAAAGGAAAGATGAGGAACACATGAGGAGAGACCATATAGATAAAGAAGAATTTTTGCATGGCCATAGAGAAAATACCAATCGCCGAAAGCGTGAAAGGGATGAAGTTTCGGATCAGCGTAAGAAAGATGACCAGCAGAGAGTTAGAGAAAATCTTGATGATCACCACTCTATCAGGCACAAAGATGAAAGCTGGTTGCAGAGGGAGAGAGGTGACAGGCAAAGAGAGAGGGAGGAGTGGCATAGGCTTAAACAATCCCATGAAGGAAATATACCCAAGCGGGAAAGAGATGAAGGACGAGCCTCTATAAGAGGTGGGCGTGGTGCAGAAGACAAAGCATGGGTAGGCCATAATAGGGCAAAGGATGAAAACAAAGGCTCTGATAAGGAGCACCAATATAAAGAGACTGGGCGACACAGTGAACCATCTAAAAGAAGGGATAGGGTTGAGGAGGAAAGCTCGCATCATAGGGGACGTGAGGATTTTTATGGACGTGGAAATCAAATAAATAATGATGAGAGGAGATCTGGCAAGGAGAGATCAAGTACACGGAATGAACGTGCTGATAACCAAAAGGTTCACGACAGAAAACATAAAGAGAATACAAGGAAGAATAAAGAATCTGAGATTGCTGATAACAGCACTTCAGTCTCTTCCAAGAGACATGAAGAAGACCAAAGTGGTCATAGTAAGGAGATGGTATGTTCCATTCTTGACATCAGTTCTCTTGTTTAATTTGATTGTTGTTTTTTCCTTTTAATTCTTGTATTGTTTTTCTTCTCCTGAAAAATAATGTATGTATGGCCAAAAAGAAAAAAAAAATGTATATAGGGTGCAAGCTTGATTTCGGATGTCATTCTAATCAAATCCCAATTCTTTTTTTTCTCATAACAATGGAGTTCTGATATCAAATGGATACTTGATTCTGAGCATCTGCAAAGTAGACTTTCACTTTGTTTGGATCTATTCTCTTCAAGTTTCACTGCTGGAGTGTGGGTTCAGTTTTCCATTTCCTTTTTTATTTACAGAAGCAATCAGAAGATTGCATTGATACCTTCTCCTAATTAGTGGTAGCTTCTGCGGATGGAATTTTTGCATGGTCAGCAATGCTCACATATTCGATGATTTGTTGTTCTTTTCCGAGACCAATGGTCATGTTTTAGCTGCATTTGAATCAGCCCATGCTATATTTCCCCTTTCAAATGAGGTTGGTGGTTTGACGAGTTGTTGTGGTTTTTTGG
>QANT01003558.1:0-20271 GCA_003254885.1 Purshia tridentata | reverse complement strand
ATTACAAGCTCCAAATAAATTCAAATTAATATAAGTAATTACAACCCAAATATAAAATAAAAAAACTAATCAATATAAATTGTATTAGAACATGCAGATCTTTTGTATCTTCTATAGGCTCTTTTGTATTTTCAATTTTTAGCATGCAAATCCACTCTCATTGAAACCTCAGCAGTGGTCATCTTGGCCGTTGACCTCATAAACCTCACTTGTAGCATTCATTTGCATTTAGCACTTTTATATATTAGTTACAATAGAAAACAATGATCAGCAAGACCATATATGAATATGATATATCATATGCAAATCAGATATATGATCAACAATTAATGATCAGCTATGCCATTAATTAAAATTACAAAAATGTCCTTAAACAGTAACGGGTCTTAACGGGTCACTCGTTTCACCCACGAATTGACCCGACCCGAACCCTTTTTTTAACGGGTCGTTAACGGGTAGACACTGATATCAATCGGGTCTGAAAATTTCAAACCCAAACCGGTAAATTTTCGTGTCGTTTCGTGTCGGGTTAACGGGTCGTGTACACTTTTGCCAGGTCTATTTACAACTATATAAAGATAACTCAAAACGGAGCTTTAGAACTCTAGATAATAGATGGAATTTAGAGTATAAATGAGAGTGTAAAGTTTGAGGGATAAAATGAAAAGATTTAACTTTCAGGGGTTAAAGTAAAAAAAGAGAGTATGTTTCAGATTCATGAATAAGCCTTTAATATAATAGTTACAATTCTTCGGAATACACTTATCACTATAACTTTTATATATATTAATACAAAAATCATCAATAATGACGATAATAAATCGATAAAGTTTGCAACAATGTGATGAACCTCTATAAAATGCAACTCATAGTGGTTTTGTACTTAATTAATTACAGATTAAACCAAGATATAAGCAGATATCATTATGATGTCCTAAACTTTGCTAACCTTGACAAAAGATCAACTTATTAAGTGTTTCTGAATCGATCTATCATGTGGGGGTGTCCAAATTTCATGTGCAAGGGTGCTATATATTAAAACCCTTTGAAGTTTTTGGGTTTTTTGAAAGGGGCAATGATATGGGTACCCATTAATTATATTTGAAGGTGAGAAAAAGACTATTGTGCATTTGTTCCTAGTCAAAACAATACCACCCTTGAGGATATGAAGGACAACTCACATGCCCTTGCCGTAGCCCAAGTCAGGTGCCGTGGGAATCTCTTGGAAATTAAGATTATGATAATATGTGAGAGAGGGTTTTCTATTAATTAACAAAGTCAAAAGGGAAATTGCTCAAATGGGGTAGCTAAGTTATGGGGGTCAGTGGTCACACTATGAACCTTTATTTATACAGAGCTCACCAATACATAATCTTGTGGTACATATTTTATGTCAAATCCCAACTAAATTACATCCATTGATGGAGTGTGGTCAAAGGCAGGTGTGGCCTTTAATTAAAGGTATTATTATAAGAGAAGGGGTTCTCTTATTGGCAACAATTGCCCTTAGCACATCATGCTCTACCAACGGCCTCTCACCATGTGGATTTTGTGTATGGGTTTGGGGATACACTAATTAATCATTTGAACAGTCCTTAAATATATAGAAAGGAGAAAAAAAATGATTAGGTTGCAATATACCAAGCAACATGTTGCCAATCCACTCTTATGTTCTCAAGCAAAAGAGCATGATATTTAGTGTATGCATGAGGTTCATGATGTTCTAATTCTGCCCAATATTGATTTTTCAGCATTACAAAAAGATTAAAAGCTTTTTCTTTTCTTTTCTTTTTTTGGGCAATCAAGAATAATTATGTTCGAGTACTCATATTATTTGCTTCGAAACAAAAGCTATTAAATGAAGATTTCAAAAATTAGACAGTTAAAGTATACTAGCTAGGAAAATGTTTTTTTGTTAAATTAGAAAGAACCGAATCTTAAACATATTTATCTTAATTTAAATTCATTATCTTATTTATCATCATCACTTATATTAACTAAAAACTTAAGTATACTAAAAAATTAAAATAAGCAAAGTTAACATAAACGTATATGAAGCCATATATTGTACAACCATGACAACTCAAAAGAGTGATGGATATTGTGGAGCCCATGGAATCCAAAGAATCCTAGGTTCACTAGGAACCAATCCTATTTGTCCATCATATGATCGCATGAAATTCGAATCATTTATTAGAAAACTTGTGGAAAATTTGCGGGAATTTTGCAAGCATTCGAAAGTATGTTTTTATAATATTATTAGAGGCACAAATTTTAAAATAAACATTTTCAATTTAAACATTAATTAGAAAATTATTTGAGCATTCGAACGGGCTCTCAATATCCTAGTAAGTTGATTTTAAAAATATGTTTAGGCCTAATTTTACAAATTTCATATATGAGCCTGAGTTGATAAAAAAATTGAGCCGTTGCAAGCTCGGCCCTATAAATTAAGAAAGTATCAAAGCCAAAAACAGACCAATCAGCAATTAGGTCGAGATTAAGTTAAAAGCCTAGCTTCTAGAAGCATTTCGGGCCGAAGCCCAAAATTAAAAGATCATATCAAAAATTGGATTTAAGTATTAATTTAAATTTCTATATGGTTTTAGTCTAAATGACTCTTCAAAATTGGACCTATTTCTAATTATTCCTATCAAAAAAGACAACTCCTACCCTACTAAGGAATTGAGGTATCCTTAGAAAATCAACAATCATAACTCCTTAAAATTCTTGCACATTATAACATTAAAGGATCATGACTCTTGGGATACAATGTACCAGTTCTAGGTTTTTCCTACTATAAATAAAGGCCTTTAGTCACCACAAAGATACCTTTAACTTCCAAAAAAATTCGAGAACTCATAAGCGTCAAGCCTCTCAGTTTATTCCAATTAGCATAGGTTGTTATTATGTCCTTTTTATTTTTATTTAGTTTTTAGGATTGTTCTTGAGAAAATCTCATGATTTTTCTCAAGAACTCATGTCAATGTTCTTCTGTTTTCTTTGATTTCAATACAAGTTTGTTGTTTTAAATTGCATATTCTTAGTTTAGATTTATTTTTATACTATTTAATTCTTGCATAAGTAGGTTAATTGCTTTATTTATTGTTTTTCTTTATTGCTTTTTAGATTAAAGTAGTTAGATTATACACTTTACAGTTCATACTTAAATCGCTTCAAATATTACTTTCACAGTTAATTGTCACTTGCTTGAGTTTGATTTTGCTTCCATCACACGCACAATTACGTTCACCCATCGCATCACCAACTAAGGCAATTGAACCTTTGCGACCAAGAAGTGTTCCTTCCTCGGTTCATGATCGCCTGAGCATAAGTCAGTTTTGCACAATCATATTTTTGTACACTTGACCTCTCGAACGTGTAATGGCACGCCTTACGCAAACTTGAAGGACATAATTTCCTCAATTCACTACCTAACTGACACGTGGCCGTTCATGTTTACGTGTCATTTTGCTCCCCAAACTATCATACTAGTACCATTTTTCTCTTACTTTTAATTTGTAAAATTTAGGACTTTGACTTTTTTAATTTTATCAATTGAGAACTTTCCTCAATTTATACATTTTTATCCAAATTTAGCAAAAATTGTAAGATCAAAATAAAATGGACTATTTTGCCCTAAAAAATGACTCTACATAATTGACATATGATGTTATAAAAACATAAATTTAGATAAAAATGTATAAATTGACAAAAAAGTTATCAATTGACAAAATTAAAAAAATCAGAATCTTTAATTTTTTAAATTTAAAATTTAAAAAATAAACTAATATAAGTATAATAATATAAAAAGTAAAATATCTATTTATCCTATTTAGAATGCTACATGTAATGTATAATATTCTAAACGAAAATAAACATTACATGTAAATGATGTAATATTTAAGAAATACAAAAATTATTGTTGATATTTAATAGCACGCTTTTTACACATGTTATGAAATAGTCACTATGTATCTTGAGAATTGAGACTAACATTGTGAGTCACTCTGACAGGCAATACAGCCTAAGGGCTAGGCTTGTAAGTAGGGAAGAGTCACGTGCCACATGGGACATAAATGACTTATTCATTTGCCCCCAGAAAAATCAAAATTGTAGCTTACTCCAGCCCCTACCTAAGCTCTGATTACTACAACCACACAGAAAAAAACAGTGTGAGCCGCGAGCAAAAAAACAATATGAACCACTGAAAATGACTTTTGCGTTTGGGTTTGGACCCAATTAACGAGGACCAGCTTAAGCTTAACCACTTAATTAATCATTTTAAATCATTAACCACATCATACACAAATCTGAATCAAAGAAAATCATGGGATTTTTTACTGTGACGTTGGCGATGACTGTAAGGGTCATTTCCGAGGTATGTCAATATTTTTGTGAGAGTTGACTAACGCCGTCCCAATAGTGCGTTATCCGGGCGTGACTGTTACGGTGTATCTAACGGCGTTAAGGTTTTGAGGAGGGGCACGTGAGTGTCACTGTTTACGTTAAAGACTGTCAATGGTCAAATCAATGGCTAAAGGTTGCTTTTGAAGAAGGTACTCTCCACTCGTCCTTTCAGTTGTTGGTAAAGCCTTGCATTGCAATTTGCAAGCATCATTCTACTGGAACATTCTATTTAGAGGAAGAAAAAAAATAAATGATATCTTTATTTATGTGGTGTAAATTTATCATACGAGTCAATATAAAATGGAGCTCACAAATGCCATATAGATAAAATTAATGAAAAGCTTAAAGGAAATAGAAATCTAATTTCAAAACTACGGTAATCAAAATTAAAACAATATAGACAAAATTGAAACAACCACCAAATTACATGAACCAAAATGGTTGTTTGCCCCACACAAAAAAAAACCTTTGGGTGGCCTGCAAATCTTAAGGTGGGCATTGAACCACTTTTGTACCAATGTGAAATTTTTGTTTTTCATTGAATGTTAAATTAGGTAGATATGCATACCATGTTTAGTAAGACTAAAACAAAATTGCTAATCAATTTCCAAAGATGGAAGGGTTAATTACAATTCATCTTCTCACACTGTAAAAGGGTTCACACTTTATCCCCAAAACTAATATTTTGACAATTAACTTCTTATCTTATGTTTGGTTAAATAAAAACTCATAGTCCGCCGAGATAAAGCACAAATTTGTGAATAATTTGGGGAGTAAACTATAATGAACTCAAGATGAATCTATTTTAATAATTGAGCTAGATTTTATAGTCAACCAAATAGTGCTCCAAATATGACATTTTGCCTACCATCTTAAGGGGTTAGTGGAATGGTGAGTTCCAAAGAAAAGACCCAGGACACAGTATACACAATACACACACAGTAATCATTTTTAAGCAACAAACAAGAAAACCATTCCCATTGGAGGGGCTGGGATTGTTTGATCCTCTGTAGCTTCCCTGCTCTAAAACACTGGCTTCTGGATTTCTAGGGATCGATGTATAATAATATTAAACACTCGATTAGTCGATTTTTATTTTTATTTTTATTTTTGGGTCTGATCCATTGGTGAATAGTGATCAGAGTGGCCAAAATGACCATTCTGTGACTTGTCTGATTAATCTCATTGATTTGGTCCCACCCTCATCAATTGCCTTCTCAACGGAATGGACCCCACCCTGAACGGATAGGACCAGAGCCCAGAGGGGTCAAAGACTCTGCACACTAATAAGCCCATGTCAATACACAGAGCACGAATTAATTCATCCACATTCATGCAAATAAAGAATAATATACTTTTCTTTTTTTAATAAAACGAAAAGGGAAGTTTGTATTTTGCCTTGTGAAGAAAAGGTAAGGTGGAAAAGAGTAAGGCGAAAGGGTGCATGAATAGAGCCCTTAACAAGGGTCACCTTGTGATCGGGATTGAGATTGAGATTGAGATTTTTTAACTTCACCCCAGAAAAACCAAAAATTAAAAAGAACTGAATAAAAATGTGAGATTTTTGTGCAGCAGAGGTCGGTGACTATAACATGGAAACAAACCCAAATCCGAGAGGGGGGAGGGGTCATCCGTTGACTTGTAACTGTAGGTTTTTGGGTAATAAATAAATAAGAAATTAACCTCCACTTGCCAGTCAGTAATAACTTAATAAGTCACCCACCACCAGCCAAATGTTAATCCCAATGGAATCCCTCTCTCCATATTAACTAGTATAAATTATTGTTAATAATAGAGAAGTCTACATTGATATATGACTATATGTCTGTGTTTTCTATATTATAATATTTGCATATATCATATGATATGCCAAAGGCCCAGAGCGATAGATAGAGAGAGAGAGAGAGAAGGGTATTGAATTCGGCAACAACAGTGAGGTCTTTTCCTTTCTGTGTTCTTTTTTGTAAGAAAGAGAAAACTGAGGAAACAAAATCACAAAGAAGAAGAAGGGAAAGATGAAAAGGGTAGCTGCTTCTATCTGCATCCAATCCTAATTCCCCACTCACTCCTTTTTCTCTTTTTTAAATATACCCCCTTTCCCATTTCCATGCTCTACTTCCGTTTTGCTTTGCCATTTCATCATCCTCTAAAGTACCAAATCCAAAACAAATAGAAAACCCACTTTTTGTTTTTCCCAGAGAGATTGTGAAGAAGAAGAGAAGAAAGAAAATGGTGCTAGGGTGGCGAAGGGCCTTCTGCACATCCATCCCCAAAGACAGAGAGACCAAAGTCCTAACAGAGAAGCAAGAGCACCACAATAACACCACCAATAATCACCCCAGCCCCAAACTCAGCTCCAAATTTGGCTTCTTCTCCAACCAATCAACCCCTCGCCTCCAATCTCAGCCAGTCTCAAGTCCCAGCCTCTTCTGCCGAACCACCACCACCACACCCACTTCTTCACTACCCAACAGCCCCAAACTCCATTGCAACACAAGCACCCCAAAGAAACTCAGCAGCAGCTTCAGCCCCAGACTGTTCCAGCGGTCCAGCCCCTCCTCCCCCAAATCACCTTCCAGCTTCTCCCTCCTCAAATCCACCCTACGCCTCTCCAAAGTGAGCATCTTTTTTCTCTTTCTTCTGTTCAGATAATGCATTCATTCACTCTCGCTTTTATGACCTCACTTTTTCATCAACTTTTTGTTGACGGGTTTCCTGTATTTTCTCTTTTTCAGAGTCGATGCGGAATCTGCTTACAGAACGTGAAAAGCGGACAAGGAACCGCCATTTTCACAGCTGAGTGCTCGCATTCATTTCATTTCCCTTGCATATCGACCCATGTCAAGAAGCACCCAGTCCTCCTCTGCCCTGTCTGCAACACTACCTGGAACGAGCTGCCTTTGCTCTCAACAACAACCCATAACAATGCTCAGACCAACAATAAACCACAACCATCCAAGCCCACCTCAGACCCAATCAACCCAGTCAAGACCAAGCCTTTGAGGATTTACAACGACGACGAGCCCCTCATGTCCCCAACTTCCGTCGCACGCTTCAACCCCATACCCGAATCCGACGAGAACGAAGACGAAAACGAAAACGACGCCGTCGAGTTCCAGGGCTTCTTTGTCAACGCTCCCAGCACTCTGAGTTCAGCTACTGCTGGTGATAGAAATGTGAAAAACGTGGACGTTACTCTGTTACCGGAATCCGCGGTGGTGGCGGTCGGAAGGAGCTACGAGACCTACGCTGTTGTTCTCAAACTCAAAGCCCCGCAATGTCCGGAAGCCAAAACGCCGTCGTCCTTGCGCCGTCGTCGGGCTCCGATCGACTTGGTCACTCTGGTCGATGTGAGTGCAGGTACGAGCAATGCCAAGATTCAGATGATGAAACGCGCGATGCGATTGGTCGTTTCGTCACTTTCAGACGCCGACCGATTGTCAATCGTGGCGTTCTCCGCCACTTCCAAGAGGTTACTGCCGCTCCGGCGGATGACCTCTGCAGGACGGAGATCGGCGCGTCGGATCGTCGACGCGATCTGCGGAGTCGGGCAAGGGATGTGCGTGAACGACGCGCTCAAGAAGGCAGCGAAGGTTCTCCAAGATCGGCGCGAGAGAAACTCCGCAGCGAGCATTTTACTTCTATCGGACGCTCAGGACGATTCGAACTCTGGCGTCCGGAAGCGCTCCTTCCCCGTAGTGTCTTCCTCGCGCTTTCCTCAGCTCAACATCCCCATCCACACCGTCGGATTGAGCGACGGTGGCGATGACGCGTTAGCAAAGTGCGTGGGCGGTTTGCTAAGCGTCGTGGTTCAGGATCTCAAACTCCAACTCGGCGTTGTTTCCGGTTCAGCCCAGGCCGAGATTGCCGCCGTTTATTCTCTCACGGGCCGGCCCGAGGCTCTCGGATCCGGTTCGGTCCAACTCGGCGACCTCTACGCCGCTGAGGAGAGGGAGTTACTGGTGGAACTGAAAGTCCCGGCCTACTCCTTCTGTGGGCTCCAGGCCCAGAACTTGCTGATGTCCGTACGGTCCACATAC
Organism: Purshia tridentata; assembly: GCA_003254885.1. Taxonomy (NCBI): domain Eukaryota; kingdom Viridiplantae; phylum Streptophyta; class Magnoliopsida; order Rosales; family Rosaceae; genus Purshia; species Purshia tridentata. Next base: position 11,821 of record QANT01003558.1, on the reverse strand, counting down.
AGAGACCCGTCTTCCAATGAAGTCGTATATTCCAAAGAAAGGGCCCTCCTCGTACCTCGCGCGCAAGCCGTCCGATCCTCCAACCCCAACATCGAACGGCTGAGGAATCTCCACGTGACCGCTCGAGCCGTGGCCGAGTCTCGCAGGTTTGTGGAGCGCAGCAGCGATTTCTCTGGCGCTTATCACCTACTTTCGTCGGCTCGCGCCTTGCTTCTCCAGTCCAGCTCGGCTTCGGCTGAAGAGTTCTTGCGCGGCTTGGAAGGTGAGCTAGCGGAGCTGCACCGGCGCAGGCAGCAAAATATCCTGGCCCAGAGGCAGAGAGCCAGCAATGGACGGAACGACGAGAAGCCCGAGCCGCTCACGCCGACCTCTGCTTGGCGCGCCGCTGAGAGGTTGGCTAAGGTGGCGATCATGAGAAAGTCCATGAACAGAGTCAGCGACCTACACGGCTTCGAAAATGCAAGATTTTAGTTTTAGATTTTCATTTTTTTTTTTATAATTTTGTAATTTTAATACAAAAAGGAATATATGATATTAAATGATGAAAGTAATAAATCAATTTAATGAAATGATTTTGGAATGCGGTCCCGGGGCCCAGGGCCCAGGCCCATATTAGCGACAAGTAGTAACGGACGGCTTGGCCCTTTTGAAAAGGAAGGGATAGTGATAGTGATAGTAGTGGTAGGGAGAGANAAAAAAAAAAAAGGAAAAAAAGGAAAAAACCAAACCCCACATGAAAATATGAGATGGGTTATGGGTGTGGCTGGCTATCTTTTGATTTTGTCTCTTATTGGTATGCCCCACCAAAACCCAAATGTATATATATATGTATATTATTTGTATAGACAGATATAAGGGAGGGAATGGGGTATTGTATTGTTTAAATCATTATGGTTGTTGAGTCTTAATCAATTATGAGGTGCAGATGATGATATGATGTATGGGTGTTTTGTTTTTGTATGTATAATTTGAACTGAAGCTGAGCTGTGAAATTGTTGGTGCCTCACTCTCACTCTCAAGTGGTTTTGGTGGGTTTAAGACAAAGGCTTTCACAACCAAATTGGTCAGTCACTACGTGCTAAAGAATCATCATATGCTTTTGTAGATGTAGAAAAAAGGGATAATGCCAAGGCCAAATGCTCTTAATATCCACTCTGTTTTTTTATCTGCTCAAGACTTTTGGAGGGGAGGGTTTTGGCCTAATCATTTTCATTGCCTATAAACAAAGCGGTTTTAAATGATTGTATTGTTATTTTTTGCAATCAAACAATGTTGAAGGAGATAGAATTTGACTACATGAACTACAAATCCCACAAATGATTGTGTAGTTTTTTCCATTTCATGAAAGAAAGATGCAAACACAAAAGTTGGACATGTGCACCAAGCATTTTATTTCATAAAGGGAATTTAGCAGTAGCTATTGTACTATGTATATGAATTCAAATTTGATCATTTCATGTGTCAAGCACTTGAGAGAGAGAGAGAGAGAGAGAGAGAGAGAGAGAGAGAGATGCATTGCACATGTTCCCTTATTTGTGATATTTCTTCTACTAAGAGGGTGGTCATTTCGAATAAATAGAATTCCCACAATTGTCCAAAAGAAATGGGGTGATGATAACTTGGATAGGATGCATGCACGTTTGTTTAATAGCGAAATTTCTATGACATATGCTTCCACACAGCTGTGCTTGAATTGCGGTTGGCTAGACATGTCTAGAAAGGAACACCCAAAAAAAGGAAAAGAAAAGTCTTGGGACAATAAAGAAAAAAAACAGAGCCAACACATTCATTCCACATACCTATCCAATAACTTAGGATGGGTGTAAGAGCTATCCAGTTCATTTTCTGTATTACAGGAACTTTCCACTTATATCAACAACAAACTTAAGTTTGTGATTTTATATGCCATCTTTCCTGGCCAAATTTGATATGTCCAAATCCTTTAGGCTCCAATTCAATGGGAAGGTACTTGGATTTTGAAATCATCTTATACTGATTAGAACCAATAAAATGTTAAATACAATGTACTTGAATGAATTTGAAATTAATATATACAATGTAACAATCAAGCTCTATGAATCATTTGAAATTTGATGTTTTTCATCCATTTCTCACATTTCAAATGGAGTCTTAGTAGTTGGGACTTCTAGCTTCGACTCTTGGACTTACAATAAGAATTTGATTCTTATTGAATAAAAGAAAAAAGTTTGATATTTTTTATTGTTTGTGCCACATAATCAATGATCCACCATGTGCTACAATTAAAAATTCTAAGCAGCAAGCTTTACATAGAATTTGAACCAAGGAGATAGAATCTGTCAATTTATGGCTGAACCATATATCATCCCACCAAAATTTGATCCAATTCACTCTGAGGTGCCCATATTGAATCTAAATAGGGATAGTCAATGCTTAATGTTTAACCTGCTGTTTTCAGATTGCAGCCTTGTGCATTCTGAAATGACTGTGATGCACCAAAGCAACTTGAATAAATCATGGAGCTGTTCAACTTCGCCACCTTAAACTAAAAAATGATCACATGCAGGTCCCCAAAAAGCTACTTAAGATCTAATCACATGCTTAAGATTTATGGACCACTTCATTTCTGTGGTATTAGCTGAGAGTCCTCTCAATAATTTTACGTTAGCATGACTTTAGTTACACGTTGGTAAAAGATAAAGGTGAAAACAAAAGGTCTTAAACACTTTACACAAGCCTAAATCTGTGTGAAAAGAGATATAAAAAAAAAAAAAGGAGTGACAGTAACTTGAGCTTGAAAAAGGGTTTGGTTTCTCTTCTCTGAGTCTGAGACTCTTCCATTGTTCTGGCCAGGGGCTCTTTATTGCACTTTTTGGGGGTACTGGTGATTTCCTTAAATTGCGCACACTTTTGAAGCCTTTTAGTGGGTGTTCATGAGTGACTGCCTTTTTTTATTGCTGCTTTTCCAATGTGCATCCCAAAGCAGCACAACTTGTTTATAATTTATATCCCAAAAACCTAAAAGCCTGATCTACGAGACCATACCTATGCATAAATATTTCACCACCAAGATATGATTACATATGTGTTGGGGTAGCCTCGTTCCCATAATGTGTGACAAAAAAAATTTGGGATTCTAAAGTCAGTCACTAGTGCATGGCAAAAGGGTGAGATTACAAAGATGTGAGTCTGGAATTTCAGGTGTTACTAGAATGAAAAAGAGATTGGAGAAATACAATATGATTGAGACTTTTCCAAAATCAAGGAGCAAAATAAACGAAAGAAAAAGGTGGGTGGACAGTAACTATCCATATAATAGATATGAATCTAATGAGTAAAGATCATCCAAAATTTGTTTGGCTAGTCGAGAAATTTAGAACGACACTTTATTAAGACACTTAAAAGTACAAACATATTGTCTATTCTGTTGATGAGAAAGACACACATACCAAAAAAGTGAGAAATTATTCAAGGATATTGCTATTCTCCAAAAGGAGGATTTATTAGGGTCATTTTGGATAGCAGGGACTCTAAAACGGACCCAATGCAGCTTTGTAGTACAGGCCTTGATTTGAGATCCATGAAAAGCAGAAAGGTCCATCCTAGCCCAAAATTCTGAGCATCCCATTACAGTAGACATGACCCAGCAGGTGGAGCAGAACTGTTTCAGGAGGATGAGCCGGCAGGTCATTTGTGTACACAAAATGCATTCAAATAAATCACAGGTGCAACTGGATTGCTTAACTGCCAGCCCGTACAAAAGAATATCTATTTACAACAGATGCATCAACCAACAACACACCAGACACAGCCACACATCCTAGCTACACAATACAACATAACTAGTTTCTACAAACTTAACCCAGTTTGGGAAAGACTGTTGCAACTAGTTTCTTTGCCTTTGGAGATACAATCAGAAGGAAAGCTGCCTACACTGTGTTGAATTGATATCGGAAGGACAATATGGACACTTGAAAGATTTTGTGCCGTTCTTTGACATCTTTGTAATAGACTGCTTGCAAAGCACATGTCCACATGACATCAACATAGGTGGATTTTCTTCAGTCGATTGTTCCTTGGACACCGGACAAACAAAGATAGAATGGAACTGAAACTCACGGTCTAACTCCACTGGCACGGGTAACTGCTTTGTGGACTGCCATTCTAGTTTCTTCCCTGCCATTACATTCATAAACTTGAGAAGAGGTGGCAAACTTTGAACCCCTGCTGCGACAGTCACACTCAATGGGCTCTCGTAGGACTGGCCCAGAATATTGCAAAAATGCCTGGTTAGCTCTCCAGTCACTTTGTCCCAATTGGCTGGCGATAATAAGTGAGAGTACGGGGACTGATCAAGCCTTCCAGTCCACAGAAGACATACCATGAGCTTTTGAATTTCAGCCATATGGTTGGAAGCAAAAGGAGCAAGATAAGTTCTGGCATACTGAAGAGCTCTGTCTCTGTTTCCCTTTTGCAGTATTTCTACAAACTGCAGACTGTGAAGTTTCAGTAGTAGGTCTGATCCATTTGGTTTGAGTTTATCAGAGTTAGCGATGGCCCAATTCAGTGCTGGCTCTAGGTTCTGATGTTTCATTGCCTCAACTATCTTAAACATTTCCTGAAACTGATATTTCATAGCAGCAGCAGATTCTGGTTCCTCGGCCTCACTTATAAAACAGTCTCCAATTTCAAAAAGGCCCTGCTGATAGAAATGGCTGCCAATTATCTCATTAACTGTGTGCGTATCAAAGTCAGCATTTCTATATGCCTTGGATATATCAGGATTGAAGGTTTTCTCAAGAAGCTTTGGATACTTGCTCAGTGCAACGTTCAGTTCCTTCTGAGTGCTTTCCAACTGACTGAGTGGAGCAATATCTTTCAACTTGATTTTAAGTTCAGCCAGGACAGACTTATAGTCAACCTGAGATTCACAATCATTAGATGATTGTATCTTTTGTAATGTCTGCTTGATTTCTTGGTCAATCTGATCAAGAACTTCTTGAGTTTTAGAGCATGACAGCTTTTGTTTCTTTGTAACACGATCAAATGCATCTTTAATGGTATTCAGCTCCATTAATATATCTATTAAACTGTATCAGTAGTTTCCGATCAGAAATTTAGATGCGAAGAATCTGCAAAAAAGTGGAAAGAATTCTGATAACCTTATACAACAGTACCACCTTGGAAAAATGCTAATCATGAGAAAATCAGAAGGCCCAATTGGAAACTTTCAAAAATGTTCTTATGTCACAAACGTGAAGAAATAACATGATCACAGAAACAAGGTTATAGATTTATGCTTCACATGATATAATTCATTCTCAAAACATGAATGGAGATTACCATAAAGTAAGAAAGGATAAAGTGCATAAAAACTGATAAGAAATTGCTTAATTCAACAGAAAATTTCTTAAAGAAAAAGATTCAACGAACACTCACCTACTCAGGTGCACAAATTTATTGAATGGGTAACAGAGTCCCTTGACTCATCTATGGAGGTTAGCACGAGACATACTAGAAGATATGATGAGTCAGTCCTATACATTAGAAAGGATTCTATAGTATTGCAAATATGCAAATTTTCAATTGTGGGACATCATATATCACTATAGGACATCACAAATCACTGTGAAATGTCAAAGATAACTGAGGACAATTAGGTGCCATTCTCATTGTCAAACATGATAAACAAACTCATTGCATGTATATGTAAATTTTCACCCAGGGCAAACTGACAATCATTTCCGTGAAAAATAAGAGCTCACATTTAGAAACTATGAGTCACAACAGTTGCATCAGAAGATAGAACCACTGCTGATTGTAGCTTACACTGTGCCTGTGTATCACCACTCTAAAAACTTTTCTTTTTCTTTCACTCCAGACCTAGAGCCACTAATAGATAATTCTAATCAACAAAATTATTATCCATTTAATGTTATTCTTTTCATAATTAATAGTTTGGTGAAACATGAAAGGCACATGCCTCTTCTATTAGATTCCTTTTTCATAATATTGATAAAAAAAATAACAGTTGGAACCAACCTAACCAAAATCATTATTAACAAAAATGCAAAATAGATCTCAAATTAAACCCCAGAAAATGTCTTGCAATGTCATGCATGCGAATTAAGAAATTTAAGTAATTTGCTTACTTACTCATTCCACTTATTTTAAGTAATTTGCTTACTTGTTCATTCCACCATTTAAGTAATTTGCTCGCTTTCACATGCTTCCATTTATCATCCTCCCAAGTCCATTGTGTTTTTCCCCATAAATAGTATTCTTCAAATTACTTTTAATTGTTTGATTGCAAAAGCATTTTTATTTTCAAGATTACCATTCCATTCAAACTAAAGCAATAAATTCAAGACTAATATTATTCTAAATCACATGTATCTTGAATTGCACTTCGCATACACTCCTAGATGAAAAATTCGGCAGTGTACTAGAAATATACCAAATATGTCAACATATTTTACAAACCAGGTAGAAATAAATTTATAAACCACAAAAAAAAAAATCAATTAATTGACGGTGGTTAACACAAGGGTAAGTGTAAACTACAACAATTGAACACCCAGAGAGAGAGAGAGAGTACCGTGAGAGGAATTGTAGTTGGAGTTGGTAGTAGCAGTGAGATTAAGGGACGCGACAACACACCGGCGAGAGAGAACGGGAGGGGGAGACAAAACAGAGTTGCAGATCGGCGAGAAAGATGGTGGAATTGTGATTTAGGTCTTACAAGGTCCATTCTGTAAAATAAAGATAAGAGAGGGGTAAAACCGTACCAAAATAATTGTACAATTATATGAGGCATAGGCCAATAAAAGCCCAAATAAGTACAAGCCCAAAACAAACCTATACAAGTACAAGCCCAAGTACATTATGCATAGAAGGGCAGAAGGGGTAGTGGTTGGTTGGGGAAGGAAGGAATCAGGGAGGGAGAGATCAGATTGTGTAAGAGAGGGGAAAAAAAAAAGACTACAGTAACAAAAAATTTGGGTTTTATGTGAAAAAGAGTTAGAAATGTAAGTTTTTGGAGGGTGGGTCAAAAAAGCTTATTTGATATTAAAATAGGTTATTTAATTAAAGAGTTAAATGCACCATTGGTCCACGAACTTTACCATTTTTATCAATTTGGTCCACTAATTAATTTTCGTAACACATTGATTCAGTTATTAATTAATATGACCCAAATTAGTCCGTTCCATCTATTTTAGATTATTTGCCGTTAATTTACATCATATGCCGCACACGTTATTTTTTTATTGGGCAAATATGTCTTTTCCCCTTGTTTCTTCTTCTTCTCCCTCCTTCATCTCTCTGCTCTGCATCTAGATAAATCAGAAAATAAAAAACCTTCATTTTCTCTTCTCCCACATTAAGTTTTGAACCTATGATCTACAACTCCCACCCACACCCCAATGCTATGATGAATCAGAAATGAAAAGCCATATAATTACCCTAACTCAGAAATGAATGAAATCACACAACTAAGAAAAAAAAAATAAATTAAATTAAAGAAAACAAAACAAAGAAAAAAAATCCCCAACCCACTTGCAGATCGGAGATTCCCCCTCTTCTTCTTTTTCTCCTCTCTTCTATTACTCATCACCAGTATTTCTTTATTTTTGGGTAGCAAAAACAACAAACGCCAACAAACCCGCATCATCATCATCTTCCATATCACTATTCATTTCCACTTCATCACAGATTGAGCAGTGCAGCACGAAGTAGCTTGCAAACAAGCAGTGCAGCACCCACCAGTTCACCTTTGAGGTCGCCATCTGCCTGTTTGCCTCCGAGGTCACCATCCATACATCAAAGAGCTAGAGAGACAGAGAGATATCAATTGGGTTTACTTTTTTTTTCTCTTTGATTTTTTTTGTTTTCTGGGTTTTGCTTGCTTAAATCAAAGGCCTTGGTGATTGAAATTTGAAAGAGAGCTCTACAACACTATTATCATCATCTTCCCCCAAATGTCTCTCAGAACCCCCAGAAGAAGTCACCGCCGAACGACGTTGTCTCAAGCACCGCCTCCACATCGAACCACCTCTCTCCTTTTTTATCTCTTCTCTCTCCTCTCTACTCCCTCCTTCCTCCATCGCACGCAACAGCAACCACAACAACAACAAAACCCCAAAACCCCATCAATCATCATCATCAACAAAAAAAACCCCATCTGCTTTCTTTTAGTTTTTTTCAGAGAAAAATGCACATTCATCCCAAAATCCCAAAATTCCAAAACTGCTGCTGCACCACCTATATGCTGCCCTTTTTGTTGCAAAAATGACCCACTTGGTTTTTGTTGTCCCTGTCTTCCTCTTCTTCGAATCTCAACATGAACACTGCGTGCCCATCGTCATTCATGTCGTTCTCGAAAAGCCAATTGTAAATGTCCCACGAGATTTTTAGAACCAGAACTTGGGGTTGAGGATGAGAATGAGAAGTCTATGCAAATTTGTGATGATGGGCTTGGCTGTTGGGGTTTGGGGCTGGGATTGGCTGGGCGAATTTGGGCGCAAGCCAAATGCAGGAAGAAGAAAAAGAAAAAGAAAAGAAGTAAGAAAAATAACAAGAAGAAGAAAAAGATAAAAAATTGTGGGGACTTTTTTTTTTGTTTGATTGATCTACGTAGGTGCATTTTTTTTTTGTTTGGTTGATTTTTATTTTTTTTAATTTAATTATTGGCTGCTTTTAATACAGTAGGGGTAAAAATACCAATTTGTCCTTATAAAATGGCACATGAGACGCACATGGTAGATTTTAACGGCCAAATGGATCAGACATGACAGAAAGGACCAAGTTGGGTCGAGAAATTGAATTTGTGGACCAATGTGGTACAAAAATTAATTAGTGGATTAAATTGGGAAAAATGATAAAATTCGTGGACCAATGGTGCATTTATCTCTTAATTAAATTACCTTTACCTCATCCTCCTTTACCAATTCGGCTAACAAGACCTAAGTTTAGGTGAAAATTTGAAAATTGCCAAAACTTTGAAATGAGTGTTTAGAGAATTTGGGTGTCTAGAAAGTAGAGAAAATTTTAGGGTGTGCATAGAATCACTCTTCTTAGTATAAGTGTCTAGGTCCATAGAATAATTTTTTTTGGACAAACTATAATTTAGTACTTCAAATATACCTTGTATTGCAAGTTGGTACCTCCGGTTTAAATTTCAATTTTCGCATACCTCAACTTCTATTTTTTGGTGAATACATACTTCCATTAAATTTCAGTCAAGAAAACTATCAAGTGATGATGTGGCAAATACCAAAATGACTTAACCTGCTTTGCATGTCTTGGAGGATTAACTCTAGATTAGTGGTGTTAATCTCTTTGGGCATTGCAGGAGGGTGTCACTGTTGCACACCCGATCTTGGTTGTGACACTCACTATTCCCATTTGTCTTCATAGTTTTCTCTCATCTCTTCCAACTATTGTATTAGGGCTCTTTTGTTCCTAACGGGCCTAAGAAACCCAACAAAGAAGAAGCCTGGAGGCCCATCTTGACGACGTCTATGTTGTCATCAATGAAGAAGCTTTCAACAACTAAGCCTCCAATTGCTTCGGCAAAATCGATTGACACCGCCATTGACACAAAGGGCACAATGTTTCCAAACCCTCAAAGTTGAGAGAGAGAGATACAATGCTTTTAATCTTGGCCATTCTCTCTTCCATCTCTTCTCCTTTCTTTCTCTCTCTACTTTTTTTTGATAACCATGATTAAGGTATAGTAGGGAGATGGGTAGACAAATGAGTAAAGGATCCATGTCCATTATGGATACTGGCCGTTTGGGTTTTTGGCTTTCATTTTTTTTGTTTCTATTGCTCCAATCTAGGAGGAAGAAAGGGATGGATTCTGATTTTCAAATTTTAATATTTCATAGCAAACAGTTTTTTAAATCTTTAAATTTAATTTTTAAAAATCAAAATTTAAAAATTAATCATAGTTTTTAAAAATAATTTTAAAATTAATTACCAAACGGGGCCTCAACTTCTTTGTTTCTTTGGCCCAGGTGAACCTTAACTTTAAGGGTTAATTACATTTTTGGTCCTTGTGGTTTCAAATAACGGGGCCTCAACTTCTTTGTTTCTTTGGCCCAGATGAACATTAACTTTAATGACCAATTGATGACCCAGCACGAACCGATTGATATAGAAGTAGAACCAATTGATAATCCTGCACAAAACTTACTCGTGGAGCCCCCACGAAAATGACAAAAGTGTCTATTTAAGCATCTCTTCTCTTCAGCATCTCCGGCGGTAGTGTATGACCAATGGTTATAGAAAAATTGTATTATGCCAATTCCTTTTTAATACTATTATTTAACTTACTAAAGCAAATAATATTATAATGGTTTTTGCACTTTCATTGTGGTTTTTTAGAGTTTTTTTTAGTAACTTTTTATAAACCCCCTAATCACAAAAAAAACTTTTCTAAGCCTCCACCTATCTAGAAACTCTTCCAAAATTCCCTAAAATTTATAATACCTTGTTAACCCCTCTGATGCGCTCTAACGCGGGCACTGACGCGGGCGCTGACGCATGCTGACGTAAACTAATGCACAGTGTAACTGTATCTCTGAAATACAGTTACACTGAAACTGAAATTGAATTTTAAACAACCAATTATACTGAAATTGAATTGCAAAAATACAATTACACTAAAAAAAAAATACAAATAATTACACAATTATTTTTCAACATGAAAAAAAAGCTTGCATGTCCATTAAAAAAAAAACAGTTACACCTTAACTAAACCTTCGCTAAACAAAAGTTACACTTTCGCTAAATAAAATAGTTACACCTTTGCTAAAAAAACAGTTATACATTTGCTATAGTTACACAGTTTCACTAAAAAAACTCAAACCCTAAGCTATATTGTTCGATCTCAAACTCAAATCCTAGGCTACGTTGCCATCGTCGTCCAGATTTGTTTCACCTGCAAATTTAATTCATCATATTTCAGGGGCACAATCTCAACATAAACACTATGTTTCAAAGTGCCAGATATATTAATTTGAATAAAAATAAAACATTTGCAGATACATTGAGGCCAAAGAACCTCCAGCAAGCTTATAGGAGAAAGCACAAGTTTTGCTCAAATAAATTATTGCAATGTCATGATAGCATTTGTTTACTTTGTTTTTTTGAGTTTTGGAACAGCGGAGGCTCAGAGCTATACATATAACACATATGCATGCCCTCATTAATAACGAATCTATACACATGTTGAAGACCATATCCACATCATCCAGTTCGGACTGAGCTAAGGAGATGAAATCGATGGCCTTGGAGAGCCAGGACAAGCGGATCGATGGAGGAAACTCAAAACTTGAACAGAGAGATGAGACGAAACTCAGAGATGTAGAGATCGACTCAAAGAGAGAGAGAGGCCGGTTGGTTACTTTGTTAGAGAGAGAGGGACATGGGCAATTACGAGAGGTGGGTGTGGGAAAGTAGTGGAGTTGAAATAGAAACAGAGGCGTGGCAGTGGGGGCCTGGGGTTGTGAGAGATAAATGTATATATAAATTGTAAAAGAAAAAAAATAATTGGAATATTGAAAAAAAAGGGTCAAATCTAGTTGGGAATAGGTTGACTAGGGGGTTTTGGAAGATATTAAATTTATAATAGGGGGTTATGAGAGAGGTTAATTTAGGGTGGGAGTTTTGAGAGAATCTAGCTCTAAATTGGAGGTTATTAAATATTTACATTTTTTTTTTTTGGGAAAAGCTGTAGAAGAAAAAGAAAAAAGACGAAGAAGAAGAAAGAATGGAAAGGGGATCTCGAGATCCGCAAAGGGGTGGGTGGGTTCTTTTTTTAAAAAAATTTTAATTG
>QANT01003554.1:0-17623 GCA_003254885.1 Purshia tridentata | reverse complement strand
TTAGTATATACTATAATTTAATTTAATAATTTATAAAGTATATCATATCATAATATTATATTATATCTTAAAATATTTAAATCCTAAACCCTAATACTAAACACTATACCCTATACCCTATATCCTATATACTATATACTATATAGTATATTATAATTCATAGTTAATTTATATCATATCCTTATATTATAATATCATATAATATTAGGAATGGTATATAGTTATAATATTAGAATATGATATATAGTAAAAGCTAGAAACACAACTTCACATCCGGTTGCGAAGGAAAAGTAAACTTGGAGGGTGCAAGGCTGTAATCAAGCTACAATTTGCTGTTGAATTGGATTTTTCTGCAAGAATATATGTTTAATTTTTGTGTTTTGCTGCAACCTGCATGCAAATATTATTGACTATATATAATAAGTCATAAGGCTTAACATCTCTTTTTCAAAATCTGGATATTCTATTTATTAGGTACTTAGGTTTAAATTACATATGAAATTTCATTCTAGATTGTTAAATGTTGTTTTAGGCTTTTGAATAAAAAAAAACAGCTGGTTAAATGTTGTTTTTATTGAAAAAACATGTTGTCAAATGTTTAGGCAAAAAAAATTAAAAAAGTTGACATCATGTCACACTATACCGTTTCATACCGAATCCGTAGAACACTGGTATAATATGGATCCATTTTTTAAAATGTTCATACTATACCATACCATACCATGCCAGTTATAAATTTTCGGTATGGAATAAGTATGAGGTTCATACGATTCTATATCATACCATGTCCACCCCTAACCTTGGTAAAGAACAAGCCTATGTTTTTTTTTGAACAATTTCTAAAAATTCTCAACAATGAGATTTCTCCAATCCACATGATCATCAAGTGAAAGAACTCAAGTGTGGAGGGATGTATGAAGTTCGAGGCGATGTAGACTTAGGGTCTAAAATTGAGAGTTTAACGCGAAGCATTAACTTTTAGTCAAACTAGAAATTCCGTCAATCAAATCCAAAGTGAAGTTTGTTCTCATTATTCTAACCTAATGCATGGTGTCCAATCTTGTCCTCATTTGTATAACTACCCCGAGAGAAATGTTGAGCATGCGAATGTTCTCAACAATTTTAGGAGACCGTTTATTAATCAAAATTCTTTTCCCGAGACTTACCCTCCCAATTGGAGAAATCACCCAATCATGGTGTTCAATCTTGTCCTCATTTGTATAACTATCCCGAGAACAATGTTGAGCATGCGAATGCTCTCAACAATTTTAGGAGGTCTTTCGTCAATCAAAATTCTTTTTCCGAGACTTACCCTCTCAATTGGAGAAATCACCCAAATTTCTCATGGAAACAAGGTCAACCCCAAATGAATTTAGGAGGAAACCAAATGCCACAAAATTCATTCAGTCCTCCTAACCCATCATTTGCTCAAGCTCCACCACCCATTCCACCAAATGTTGTCTCACAACAAGCTTCACCATCATCTTTAGAAGACACTTTCCAAAAATTCATGCAATTAACCAGTCAAGCCTTTGTAGAGGTCAAAGCTTCCACCCAACAAAATACCCAAGCAATTTCAAAGCTAGAACATCAAATTGGTCAATTAGCTACTATTGTGGGTGAGAGAGAGAAGAGCAAATTCCCAAGTCAACCCATTCCTAATCCAAAGGGTCAATTTCATGTTGATGCACCTAGTCCCTCAAATTCTCAAGAACATGTCAAGTCCATCACCACCCTTAGGTCGGGTAGGCAAATCGATAACAAGGTTCAAATGCCCAACTTGGAAGATAAGAATGATGAAAATGAAAAAACTAAAACAATTGGATTAGAGCCTAAAGTTGATCATATTGTCAAATCCAAAGAAAAAGAACCTTTGATTGATGAGTCTAACAAGTCTTTTGTGCCCAAAGCCCCATTCCCTCAAAGACTAGTCAAGGCAAAGAAAGGTGCTCAGTTTAATGAAATCTTAGAAGTGTTTAAACAAGTTCACATCAATATTCCCTTCTTAGATGCCATTCAACAAGTACCTTCTTATGCCAAATTTTTGAAAGATCTTTGCACCATAAAAAGGAGGACCAACGCTCCTAAACAAGTCTTTCTCACTGAACAAGTGAGTTCCATTATTGAGCATCGAATTCCCGTTAAGTACAAGGACCCCAGTTGTCCTACCATTGCATGCACAATAGGAACTCATCAAATAGGAAGAGCATTGTTAGACTTAGGAGCAAGCGTGAACCTTTTACCATACTCTGTTTATGTGCAACTTGGCTTAGGAGAGATGAAACCCACATTGGTAACTCTTTCTTTAGCGGATAGGTCGGTCAAAATTCCAAGGGGGATGATTGAAGATGTCTTGGTCAAAGTGAATGAATTTTATTTTGCTGTTGATTTCATTGTGCTTGATACCCAACCCGTGGTAAATTCTTGTGATCAAATGCCGGTAATTTTGGGACGTCCATTCCTTGCTACCGCTAATGCTCAAATTAATTGTCGAAATGGGATCATGAATTTGTCATTTGGGAATTTAACTATGGATCTTAACATTTTTAATATAAGTCACCAACCACGAGAGAGTGAGGATAGCAATTGTGAGGTTAATTTAATCGAACAACTAGTGGTAAACTCTTTCCATAGGGAAAGTGTTAAGGATCCACTTGAAGCTTGCTTAGCCCATTTTGGTTGTGATTTTGATCTTGATGAAGCCATAGATGAAGTTAATACCCTTTTGGATTCCACACCCATCATGAATATCAATACTTGGAAACCTAGAGTGGAACCTCTTCCTCTCTCAACAAATCCTCCACTTCCTTCCATCATTGAACCACCCAAGCTTGATCTTAAACCATTACCTGACAACCTCCAGTATGTGTTTTCAGGGTCTTCCAATACCTTGCCTATAATCATAGCTTCCGACTTAGATGATGAGCAAGAAGGTAAGCTTGTAACGGTTCTTAAGGAGCATAGAGAAGCTATAGGTTGGTCCATCGCTGACATCAAAGGCATTGCCCCATCCATTGTCATGCATAGGATTCACTTAGAAGACAATTCTAAAACTTCTTGTGAGCCCCAAAGACGTTTGAATCCTGCCATGAAGGAAGTAGTGAGAAGTGAGGTTTTGAAATTGTTAGATGTAGGTGTCATTTATCCTATTTTTGATAGTCATTGGGTGAGTCCTGTCCAAGTTGTCCCAAAGAAATCTGGCATCACTGTTGTAGAAAATGAGGACAATGAATTAATTCCTACAAGAGTGCAAACCGGTTGGCGTGTGTGTATAGACTATAGGAAATTGAATGCCGTCACAAGGAAAGACCATTTTCCTCTTCCCTTCATTGACCAAATGCTTGAAAGGTTAGTCGGTCATGCTTATTATTGTTTTCTTGATGGTTATTCCGGTTATAACCAAATTCTCATTGCGCCTGAGGATCAAGAGAAGACCACATTTACTTGTCTATTTGGTACCTTTGCTTACCGTCGTATGCCTTTTGGGTTGTGCAATGCACCCGCTACTTTTAAAAGGTGCATAATTTCCATCTTTTCTGCCATGGTAGAGCGTTTCCTTGAGGTTTTTATAGATGACTTCTCTGTTTTTGGATCCTCTTTTGATAATTGTTTGCATCACCTTTCCCTTGTTTTAATCCATTGCACAGAAAAAAACCTTGTTTTAAATTGGGAAAAATGTCATTTCATGGTCAAAAAGGATATTGTCTTAGGACATGTCATTTCTTCAAAGGGGATAGAGGTTGACAAAGCTAAAGTTGATTTGATTTCTAATCTTCCACCTCCGCGGACAGTTAAAGATATTAGATCATTCTTAGGACATGCGAGTTTTTATCGAAGATTCATCAAAGATTTTAGCAAANCCAAAGACGTCGAGGCAATCCAGCGAACATTTGAAAGCTATAGGAACTAATTAATCTTGTAAAATTTGTCTTCTTAGTAAATTTTGTAGCGCGGCTCTGATAACCTAATGAAAACTTAAGTAATTGGTTTGAAATTGGGTCGGAGACCCCTTTTGGTTGTGGCAGAGGAGCTGTGGAACTTAGAAGTGCATTTGCAGGTCTCGTGGAGTAAAAGGGTTCGTCCAATTTCAGGGGAGGTTCTGCCGAAATTTCGGTAGGATTTTCCTTGATATTGGATGCCCGCAGGATCACTCCGGGTTTCAGGGTGGAATTCGGAGAGGGTCCTGTCACTAAGGTTATTGTTTATCCAATCACGCGGCCTTAAAATACCTTTTGCCTAAAAAAGATGCTAAATCCCGCCTAATTCGATGGACTTTATTGGTTCAAGAATTTGACATTGAAATTCTTGACAAAAAAGGGTCCGAAAATGTGGTAGTCGATCATCTTTCACGGTTAATAGTTGAGCCAAGTGAGAAGTCTATTCCCATCACTGAAACATTTCCGGATAAGCAACTCATGCTTATTTCTTAAGAGCCTTGGTATGTAGACAATGTGAATTTTTTGGTTATTAATGAAATGCCCTCCCATTGGACTACACAAGACAAATCTAAATTTCTTACTAAAGTCAAGCATTATTTTTGGGATGATTCTTACTTGTTTAAGTATAGCCTTGATCAAATCATTAGGAAATGTGTTCCAAATCATGAGCAAATCAATATCATTTCCTTTGGTCATGACCATGCTTATGGATGTCATTTTAGTATTAAGAAAACCGCTGCCAAAATTCTTCAATGTGGTTTTTATTGGCCTTCTCTTTTTCATAATTCTCATATTTATTACAAATCTTGTAAGAGATGTCAAAGATGAGGGAGTCTATCTAAGAGGAACATGATGCCTTTAAATCCAATTATTGTTGTTGAGATTTTTTATGTTTTGGAAATTGACTTTATGAGACCTTTTCCTAATTCTTTTGGAAACCTTTATATCCTTATGGGTATAGACTATGTTTCCAAGTGGGTGGAGGCAATTGCTTGCAAAACAAATCATCATAGGGTAGTGGTTCGTTTCTTAAAAGACAATATTTTCACTCGTTTTGGGACCCCACGTGCTATTATTGGTGATGGTGGGCAACATTTTTGTAATAAGCCATTTGAGCAATTAATGAAAAAATATGGCATCACCTATCGAATTGCCACCCCTTACCATCCCCAAACAATTGATCAAGTTGAGATTTCTAATAGGGAAATTAAGCACATCTCAAAAAAAAACCGTCAACCCTTCCCGTAAAGATCGGTCTTTATGGCTTGTTGAAACTGCTTTTAAAACTCCAATTGGAATGTCTCCTTACCGTTTAATTTTGGGAAAACATATCGTTTACCTGTGGAACTAGAATATAGAGCATTTTGGGCCATAAAACAATTCAATGTTTCCATAGATGAAGCAAGGACCCATAGGAAACTTCAATGGAATGAGCTTGAAGAACTTAGGAAAGATGCCTATGATTGTTCTAAAACTTACAAGGACTGTATGAAGGCATTCCATGACAAACAAATTTTGAGAAAAAGTTTTATGCCTAATCAAAAAGTCTTTTTATACAATTCTTGTTTGCATCTTTTTCATGAAAAATTGAAGTCTTGTTGGACTGGTCCCTTACTTGTTCGAACTATTTTTTCCCATGGAGCAATTGAAATTGAGAATCCAAAAAATGGTGATGTTTTTTAAGTTAATGGTCAAAGACTAAAACCATTTCTTGAATTCTCAAATTCTAATGTTGAGGAGGTCTTGCTTTGTGACCTTGTTTATCATGTTTAAAAGTTTTTCTTCTTTCTAGTAGGATTTTGCTTTAGTTTTTTGTCATTTTTTTTTGTAGTGAACTCTCTTCAATTATTTATGGAATTATCTATCATTTGTTTATGTGCTTTATTGATGATAATATTTTATTTATGGAGGAATCTTCGTTTAGATAATCTTTTCTATCCTTTTTTCCCATGTTAATTCTTATCATTGTCATGTTTTTTCTTTTAACAAAATGAGGAGAGTGTTTGATTTAGGTTTGGGGGTAGGGTTTAGAAATTTTACTTGAATTTTTAATTTTTCAATTTAAAATTTTTTTAATTTTTGTTTTGCCTTTATATTGATTGCTTCACCATGATGAGATTGATTTTCTTATATTCAATATTTAAACTCTAAAAATTACATGATAGTCTTCTTTAACATTTTAACATGCAAAGATAAATATTTATCATGAGATTTCATATTATTTATGTTAGAATCATTTTTCATTTTCAAACTCAGAAAATATTTTCATTTGAGCCAATAAATGCATTTTGAAATTAATGAGTGAAATTTGAATTGAAAGACCTGAAGAAAAATAGTGGAAACTCGTCCCTAATGAGTTTTGAGCCATTCTATTTTTGTGACTCTCTTTTCTTCCAACCGAGCTGCGGCAGCCTTTTCTCTCTTTTCAAGCCGCATCCAAAGAGCTACTGCCTTTTGGTTGATTAATCAACCATGCAGCCAATTAAAGGCTACCACATGGCAAACCCAGCTGATGCTAGCCTTTTTCTAACACCTCTCTTCTTTTTTGTACTGATCCTTGCCCCCATTTCTTAGCCAACGCACACATGCCACATGTTTTTTTCCCTTAGATATTTTCTAAATTGCTGATTTTACCCTAGTCTTTGCCTATTTAAAGGAATTTTCAGATCAATTTTTGGGGATCCTTACCTCATATTTATTTTTGTTGCATCTTTTAGTATTCTCTTAGGATTTCTCTCAAATGCTTTTTTGGCTATTTTGTAAGAGAGGATAGAAAGTTTTAATATTTTGTTCATAGACTTTTAAATTAATGCAATGAAAGTTTGATTTTTATGTCTCTTCTTCTCTCTCTTCAATTTATTTATATGCTTCTAAATATTATTTTATTTACTCTTGTCTAGTTTAAATGTCATTTTATTCTTCTTTTTTTTTTTTAGTTTAATACTCATGGGTGGTCACTAAACCTCCTACCAAGGTGCTCCCTCATGAAAATTATTAAGTAAGCTTTCATTGGTTAATTTCTCACCATTTAAATTTTACAAAATTTAGATTTTATTCATAAAATAAGAAAAAATTAATTTTTCACCCATGATATCATTTATCATGAGTAGTTAAAAATTCTTTCGACATTGTTGCTTTATAATCAATTGTTTTAATATGAGCTATAAGAACTTTAGTTGTTCCTTAGTTTTGGTTCATTTGGGTTGTTTAAAGTTTATAGTTTTTAATCAAGAACAATATCTACCATACAATTACTTAATTTAGAGCTTAAAATATAAATATCATTGGGTAAGGGCATCAAGTTGACTCTTAGGTGTCCTCTTATGTAAGAAATTGCTAAGAAAATTATTTGAATAATAATTATGGTGATGTAGAACCTTAACTTTGGTGTTTATTTCTTTTTAATTATTGCAACTACTTCCTAGTCTTTAAATTATTGCTATTTTATTTTTTTTAATTATTGCACCTACTCTTTAGTCTTTTAAATTATTGCTCTTTTATTTATTTTTAATTCTTGTATCTAAATTTCTAGTCTTAATTTTTATTTTATTTTTAGTCTAGTAAACTTCAAAAACTAACCAATCGATCTTTCTAAATCAGGTTAGTTTTAAAGGTAATCAAATTGTATATTATGTGCATCCATTTTATTAAACATTATTTTGGGTTTGATCTCGCTTTTATGAAACTTTACTACAAAGATTTGTTTTATTGTGAGTAAATATAAATAAAAATTTACAACAACCATTATCGGTAACTAGCCTCTAATTCGGGTTCATCAAGGGAAAAGTATGCAATTTCAATCATTCTCTAATGGTAAAAAATTAACTTAAATCTAATAAGCATAAGTGGCGTGATATGATAATATCACTAGAATGAAGGATATGATTATATCACTAGATTAATTGAAAGTATTTGAAACCCATCTTAATTCAAATCCATATTAATTATAACCTATATAAAAAACTATTATTAGAACCCCAATTAATTGAAACCCAACCCAATCATCCCATTCATCCATATCATAACAATAATCCAATCACCCAAAAAAACCAACAATGCAAGGAGGAAGAAGTGAAGAACCAATGATATATAAAATAATTAAAAAATTGCTCCTGCCGTATTCTGACCGTGCCTTGACTATATTGGTAGCGTGTCCGTGGAGTATCCAAGCCATATCTGAAAGTCAATCAATCAAAAAGTCAATGGATACATCGTTTGGTGTATCCGATACGTATGGTGCAGTACCGGTGCAATTAAAACATTGGATACTACATACCCAACTGAAATGGAGTATTCATGCTTCCTAGCTAATATTATATTACTCAAATACATCCATAGCCCACTAATAGTAATGAAGCCTTCATGCAGTAGTTGATACACTACCAGCTGAACCTGAGAAGCCTGAGGCAAATGCTGTAAAACATATGATGACCCTTTTCCAGATGAAGCTCTAAAAAGGAAAACGTTAGTCTTTAATTAATATTAGATGATCGGTAGTTCCTACTAGAATGTAGTTTTTTGTATGGTTGATGATCAATTGCAAAATGGAATGATATTTGTTTGATCATGTTGGTGTAGCTTGTGCAAAGGTGTTTCCACAATAGTGAGTAGGTGCTTAATTTACAGAATATATAGAAAAATAAGAATAATAATTACATAGTTCAACAAAATTTTCTCAAAGGATTAATAGGCACAATGGCGTATCAAATTGGACAGACATGATACATGATGCTACATGCTGCGTGCGGAGTACAAAAACAGGGAACATATGTGCTTGCGAACATATACGACTTATTTTATTACATAAAAAACACAAACTGAGGTTCTTCTTATTATGCTAAAAGAAAAAAATTTTAAGTCATAGGAAGTAAAAATTAAAGAAAATAAATATAAAAAACTGACCAGGCCACTGACGCTGATCACTAGATAGCTTAGAAATAGAAGAATGTCCAATGCATATAGACTCAAACATAATGTACCTTCGCAACTTGAGAAGTATCCTGGACCAAGATGGAGACATTGATATTGATATTTCAGCATCAAAATTTTGTATGACTTTTCGAGGTATATAATTTTTAGATAAATCTCGATTAGATTTATTATTCGACTCCATGAGCCAGATTTTTCATGCAAAGCATGAAGAGATAACAACATGTCAATAGAAAGCTTCCTCAATTGTTTGTGATCTGCCAGCTGGCTTTTCTCTTAGGCAACATCAGGTCCAAGATCTGATATATGAAGCATTATTTTGCTACTGTTGAACTATATCTAGTTTCTAAAATCTTCAATATGTGAGTAATAATTTCTTCAGATGAGATAACTGGCGGTGCACTAATGAGTGATTCATAAAATATTGTAACAGATGGTTTTTTCCAATTGTCGGTTGAAATTAAGAATACATTTGAGCACTTTAACAAGCACCTTGTTGATGCCAAAAATCTTACTTCAATGAAAATTTAGCATACAACCAATAATTCGATCAACCTAACCTTAAGACATGTTATCTATATTGTCACAGACATCTAGAAATACTAGTTAATCATGCAATAGCAGCAGAATATAAAACCAGATAAATAGAAAACATACACGCAGCCATTGAACCAAATCTTCTCCTCTCTGCAGAATTTCTTGATGTATAGCAACTTTGTATGGGACTAAGTGTATTGCTAAAAAAACCTTGTCTGTGAGAGGAGGGACTTGATCCTTTTATAGTGTTTAGAGATTAGAGTCCTCCCATAAAGGTGCCTCTAATGCCTCTAATCCTAAACAGCTATGTAAAAGAATTCCTAAACCATGTCTAATTAGGACTTTGAGTGTCCTACCTATCAGGCCTTTAAGTCCTAATTAAGTCAGAATCTGAACTCAACTAGGACATCCAGTAAGACCAATTAGAGCCCTTTTCTTGGTAAGTTATCCAAGGTTCATCCGTATACTGATGCATTAACATATTAATTAGTCCTTATGGGATTCTTACATTCTCCTACTAGGACTAATCATCAATTACCAGCAAGAACACCAATAAGCAAACCAAGAATCCTTTGTGATCACTTGAGCTAAAACCAATCAACCTGACATGTGGCTTGATCCATTACTAATCTGTATAGAACCATAGAAAAATCTTGCAGTACAGAAAAGGCAAGCATCCTATGATTACAATATGCAGACAAGTAACTTCACAAAACACCTTTAATAAACATGTAACAATGTGCTAAACTTGAGAGATTCATAACCTGATGCACATCTGTCCTCTTTAATGATTCAAAAACAGAATCCACCTTAATTGAGTTTCAGAACTGAAACCACATACCATATGCATTTGAAATAAAAATGAAAAATCAGAAAAACCATATGAAATTTTCATTGTCAAAACAAAACCAATAAGCTGATATATGATGCAATATCTGGAAGTGCACTTTTACATCAAACTATGAATATCAACAGACTTAAAAGTTCAAAATTAACTTGAAAACAAATATAAATTAAAAATCAGTAAGTCTCCCACTAGTCAACAGCATCAAAAGACTCTAAGATTCCCATTCTTATGACATGCTCCTTAAAAACTCCAATTGGCATAGCTTTAGTGAATGAATCTGCTAGCATGTTATGAGTGTCAATGTTAGCCACATGAACCTCTCCATCTTTGACCTTGTCCCTTAACCAAAAATACTTAGGGTCAATGTGTCTTGATTTTGTCGATCTTCTGTTGTTCTTTGCAAAGAAAACAGCAGCCTCATTATCACAATACAGTGTCATAGAATCTGCTGCAGAATCTACCACTTGAGTAGCTTGAATAAAATTCCTTAGCCATACAGCCTATGTCCCAACTTCATAGAGTGCCACAAACTCTGCTTGCATGGTTGAAGTGGTCGTCAGAGTCTGCTTTCCACTTCTCCATGCGATTGCTCCTCCTGCTAGTAAGAACAAGTAGCCTGAGGTTGATTTCCCATCTTCTTTACTCCTTGCAAAATTAGAATCTGAGTAGCCAATCACTTCAAGTCTATCAGTTCTCTTGTAAACCAGCATGTTATCTTTGGTCTTCTGCAAGTATCTAAGTACTTTCTTACCTGCTGTCCAATGTGCCAAACCAGGATTAGTTTGGTATCTTCCCAAAACCCCTACTGCATAGCCTAGATCAAGCATTGTACACACCATGGCATACATCATGTAACGACCCGTACCTTCCTAAGTAAATGTTAATAGGGCCCAACGTTGACTTTTGGTTCTAGTAAGATTTTAGCTTTGACTTTGGGTTTGTTAGGAAGGTCTTGAGCTCACGAGTTCATTGACACGCGGCATGGGTGATTTAGACTTACGGTTAAAAAGTTATGAACGTGATAAAAGAGCTCAAGGTTGACTTTTTAAATTACTTGGAGTTTAGAGTTGACTTTGACATGGTTGCGTAGAGCTCGACGCCACGAATTCGTAGACACGTAGCATGCGTTGTTTGGAGCTACGGTTTGAGAAATACGGGGGTTTAAAGTGAGGGGCAAACTTGTAATTTTGAGGAAATGGTATTAAATATTCCAGAAAATTCTGGAATATTCCATCACTCTATTTCTCTCCCCTTTCCACGCGCAGGCGAAGGAGCAAGCCAGCCCAGCCCGACTCCTCCCTCACTCTCTCTTCCCTGCGCGACCCCAGCCCTTCCAGCCACCTAGACCCGCCGGCGACGTCGCCAGTCGCCGGCCAGCGACCTCCCGACGCCCCAAGCCCCTTCCTCTCTCTCTCTCTCCCGATCTCTCCCCTGCGTGCGCGACTGGAGCTTCCAGCTCCAGCCATTTCCGGCGACCCCAGGCGGCGAGAATCACTCCCCAGCCGCCGGCCAGCCACCTCGATGCTCCCCCACGGTAGCCAGCTGTCCCCCGACGCGAAACGACGCCGGAAAAGAACCCAGCCCGCCGCCCTTGTTCCTCAAATTCCGGCCAGATTCCAGCACCGATTACCTCAATTTTAGGTGGGTTTTTCTCCTCTCCTTGTGGGCTTTCTTTTCCCCCTAAAATTGTTGTTTAATTTTGAGTATTTATGGAAGATTGAATTTGGGGATTTAGGGCCATTTCGGATTTAGCCTTGATTGAGTAAAAATTATGGGTTGTTTTGTGCAATTTAGGGGTAAGACACGAACCTAGGGTGAGTGGGGACTCGATTGGTGGGTTGAATTTGAGAAAATTGTTGGAAATTGGAAGTTGGAATTTGGGGGTTCAAGCTCAATTCGGGTTTAACATGGGTTTTTGAAATTAAATCAAATTGTTAGGTGTTTTAGGTAATTTCCGCCATTTGGAACATATAATCGAAGTTTGGAACGAGAAATTTAGGAAATTATTGAGGAAATTGAAAGTTTGGTCGTTGGTGCTTATGCCCATTTCGGGATTTTTATAAATTTAAGGTGTCTACGATGATTTAATTAAAATTGGGCGTAATTTTCACCTTTAGGAACGATCTATTGAGGTTTAGAATAATTGGTTTGAAGGAAATCGGAGAAATGGTGAGTTTGGGGCGAAATTGGACACTTTTTGGGTTGTCGAAACGTCATCCGGACGATCCTCGGTCAAGTTGGTAGAATGGAGGTTAATTGAGGAAATTACGGGATTAAAAATAAGCTAGTGGCATGGGTTTTGAGTCGAGAAGGAAATTAAGTTGGATTATAATTAAATTTAGAATTTTGGAGCGTAAGGCCTAGAATGTGCATGTGTTTTTACGATCGTAATTTGAATGGTATTCTAACGTATTGTCGTTCTCGTGTTAGGCGACGTCCCCGAGTCCAAGGACGATCCATTCGGAGACCAAGGCTAGGCTATCTCTGTGAGTGGACTTCATTCCCTAAACTTGTTTATAAATTCTTTATGAATTTTTATGATTTATTTAATTTAGAAATGTATTTGGTTCATGAGTTTGACTTCCGGATTTCTTAAATAAGTATTGATTTAAATTCTGGATATTGAGTAGCTATTTTGGATTTCATACTTCGGCGAGATAAAAGGAATTTAAAATGTTTTCATGTTTGAGTTTGAGAAAATACTGGATTTCAATGGGTTTTGTACCAAGGGTTTGGTTACTGAAAAAAGATTTTATAGTCGGTTTAATGATTTCCCAGTTTTCGAAAGGTTATGTGTTTTATGGGCGAAAAGAGATTTATGGGAAAAGGATTTTCAAACCACCCTTCGCAGTACCCTTCAGATGATCAGCTTTAATAGGTCTTTGGGACCCATCACGGCACACACATAGGCTTTGGGCCGTGTGTCGGGATGCTTTGCCCTTTGGGGGCGGCCCTACGTGCATGTACGGCAGGATATTGGCCCTGCATGTGTATGACAGACCCTGGCTCTGCACATGTACGGCAGGATATTGGCCCTGCATGCGTACGGCAGGTCGTAGGCCCTGCGCATGTACGGCAGGTTATTGGCCCTGCATGCGTACGGTTATGGGCCCTGCGCATGTACGGCAGGTTCAGTGGGTAACAGTTGGGTGAGAGATTTCTTCATCGAAACAGTTTACGAAATATTTCTTACTTGATACAAATTTCAGTTCTTATTTAATATTTTGGGAGCTTGATCAGTTTTACAAATTTATCAGAGTTTTCAAAAACGGATTTCAGATACGGACTTTTAAGACAGAGTTTTCAGAGGATTTTTATGAAAGTTATTTTAAACTGGGGATTTTAAGGAAAGTTTGTGAAATTTTAAGGAACTTGAAAGTAAAAGTTTATAAATGCTTATTTTTGTTTTATGTCCACTCACTGAGTTATCTCATTAGATTTGTCCTTGTTGTTGTTTTAATTTTCCCCCAGGTTGTAGCGGTGGAACGGTCAAGCCAAAGACGTCGAGGCACTTTTGGGAAGTTGTGAAATCGTAGGAACTAGTTACTCTTGTAAATTTCATCTTCTTAGTAAAATTGTAGCGCGGCTCTGATAACCTAATGAAAACTTAAGTATTTGGTTTTGAAATTTGGGTCGGAGACCCTTTTGGATTGTGGTAGAGGAGCTGTGGTACTTAGAAGTGTTTTCTTGCAGGTCTCTGGAGAAAAGGGTTCGTCCAATTTTAGGGGAGGTTCTGCTAAATTTTCGATAGAATTTTCCTTGATATTGGATGCGCGCAGGATCACTCCGGGTTCCAGGGTGGAATTCGGGGAGGATCCTGTCACATCAAACTACCTACCAAGGAAGCATAGGGTTTATTCTTCATCTGTTCTGTCTCCATACTAGTTCTCGGACATTGGCCTTTATGAAACATGTCCCCTTTCTGCATTGGAACTTCCCCAGGTGAGCAGTTTTCCATAGAAAATCTCTTAAGTACTCTATCTATGTAATTCCTTTGAGATAAGCCTAAGAAACCCTTCTTTCTATCTCTGTGTATCTCAAGACCAAGAACGAAAACAGCTTCTCCCAAGTCCTTCATCTCAAATTCCCTAGACAGAAAAGCTTTTGTTTCCAAAAGTAAATTCACATCACTGCTGGCCAGTAAGATGTCATCTACATATAAAACTAGAAAAATGAACCTACTCCCACTGAGTTTAAGGTATATACATTCATCCAACTTGTTTTCTGTAAACCCAAAAGATGTAACAACGGCATCAAACTTGAGATACCATTGTCTGGAGGCTTGCTTGAGTCCATAAATGGATTTTTGGAGTTTGCAGACTTGATTTTCACATCCTTGAACCAAGAACCCTTCTGGTTGTGCCATATAAATGTCCTCGGACAGATTTCCATTTAGAAAAGCAGTCTTTACATCCATTTGGTGTAATTCAAGATCAAAATGAGCCACCAAAGCCATTATGACCCTAAACGAGTCCTTAGTGGAGACTGGTGAAAAAGTTTCATTATACTCAGTACCATATCTCTGAGAGAATCCTTTAGCCACTAACCTTGCTTTGTGTCTTTCTATCTTCCCATCAGCACCCCTCTTAGTTTTAAACACCCATTTGCAACCTATTGGTCTGAAGCCTTGAGGTAAGTCTACTAATTCCCAAACTCCATTGTCACTCATAGACTGAATTTCACTCTTCATAGCCTCTAACCAGCTGTCTGCATTTGTACTACTAATAGCCTCCTTGTAAGACATTGGATCACTCTCACTCTCTCCAATGTTGTAGTCTAACTCTTGCAAGTAAACTACATAATCCTCAGATATAGCAGGTCTTCTTTGCCTTTGAGATTGTCTCCTCGTTGGTTCAGTTACAATATGATCAGTATGAGCATTGTCATGTTGAACCTGATTGAGTGCTTCATATAACTCAAGATTCTCATCTTGAGTTTGTTGAATTGGGGAAGGTAAAGTCTGGTCTGAGATGTCTAAATTGCT
This sequence comes from Purshia tridentata, assembly GCA_003254885.1. Taxonomy (NCBI): domain Eukaryota; kingdom Viridiplantae; phylum Streptophyta; class Magnoliopsida; order Rosales; family Rosaceae; genus Purshia; species Purshia tridentata. The sequence goes on along the minus strand of QANT01003554.1, from coordinate 2,388 downwards.
AGTGATAAGGTCAGTAACCTTGGCTGACTCCCTTTCTGCTTCTTTAAGAAAAGAATCATCAAAACCCTCACTTTGCCGAGCTACACCATCTTCAATAAACTTAGCCTTGTTAGTCTCAAGAATCCTAGTTTGATGATGTGGGCAGTAGAACTTGTAGCCTTTGGACTTGTCCGGATAACCAATAAAATAGCCATTAACAGTTTTGGGATCTAGCTTAGCAATTTGTGGATTATAAACTTTGGCTTCTGCTTTGCAACCCCAAATAAGTAGATGCATTAGGCTCGGTTTCCTATTGGTCCATAGCTCATAAGGAGTCTTAGGTACTGATTTACTAGGTACTCTATTAGTTATATAATTTGCAGTCTTCAATGCTTCTCCCCATAAAAATTTAGGCAAAGTGACAGTGCTCATCATGCTTCTCACCATGTTTAATAGAGTCCTATTCTTTCTCTCAGCTACACCATTCTGTTCTGGGGTACCAGGAGTGGTGTACTGAGCCACTATCCCACAAGATTCAACATAGAGTGCAAATGGACCTTTATTTTGACCTTTCTCATCATACCTGCCATAGAACTCTCCTCCACGATCTGACCTCACAATCTTAATGGTCTTTTCAAGTTGGTTTTCTACCTCTGTCTTAAAAACTTTAAACATGTCTAATGCTTTTGATTTTTCTGAAATTAAATAAACATAACAGTACCTTGTAAAGTCATCAATAAACGTGATAAAATATTGGTTTCCACAAATGGTTTTAATAGGAAAAGGACCACAAATGTCAGTGTGTATAATCTCTAAAGGTTTGTCACTTCGATTTGCTGTCTTTTTCCTAGTGTTTGTCATCTTTCCTTTTATACAGTCTGTGCAGGTTTGGAAATCAGAAAAATCTAAGGCTGGTAATAGGTTTTCTTTAACTAGTTTCTGCAGCCTTTTTAATGAAATATGACCTAGTCTCTTGTGCCATAACATGGATGACTTATCATTAAACTTAGTTCTTTTAATACCTACAGAATCTTCAGTTAAAAAAATCTCATTCAAATAAGTGCATTGTAATCTCCAATAACCATCCACAAGAATAGCACAACCAATATAAATGGAATTCTCAAACAGAGAAAATTTACTGATGTCAAAACTAAATGAAAAGTCACACTTAACTAGTTTAGAAAGGGAAATCAAATTCCTTCTTATAGAGGGTACAACCAAAACGTTTTCTAATTCCAAAATAAAGCCTAAATCCAACCTAAGCCTAATGTTTCCTATAGCTAATACTTCTACTGGTGCTCCATTTCCTACGCAAATCCTTGACTCTTCCTCACTTGGGGTTCTCCTTCTTTCCAGCCCCTGCACAGAATTCGAAATGTGGACAGGTGAGGCAGTGTCTAACCACCAAGAAAAGCTAGGTATATTAACTAAATTAGTTTCTAAAATAGTAAAAACAGAAGTACCTTGTTTGGACTCTTTCCTAGATTTCCATTTCTTGTACCTATTGCAATCTCTTTTCATGTGCCCATCCTTATTACAGAAGTAACACTTAAAAACTGTGGTTTGATTGACCTTAAGATTCTGAGGTGTCGAATTGGTGGAGGAGGAAGCCTTGGCAGCATGATTAGGAATGTTATCTTTCTTAGGTCCATGTTTTGCACTCTTATCATACTTCTTTTTAGGATTTGTACTAACCACTAGATTCACAGTATGCTCATTCTCCTTCTTCAACCTTTCTTCCTCTTGAACACAGAAAGATATCAACTCATTTACACTCCACTGCTCCTTGTTTGTATTATAAGTGAGCTGCAATTGACCATACTGAGGAGGAAGAGCATTAAGTGCAGTATAAACCAGAAAACTATCCGAGATCTGCATATCCAGGTTTCTCAGTTTAGCAGCTACATCCACCAGCTTCATAATGAACTCCCTTACATTCCCAACACCATCATACTTCATATTTGAAAGTCTGTTCATAAGACTTCCAGTTTCTGCCTTTTCAGACTCCTTGAACTTGTCACCAACTGCCTGTAGAAAATCTCTAGCATTCTCACAGTCTGGGATACCTCCTCTCATGGTTTCACTCATTGCCCTCTTCATAATTAGCAAAGACATTCTATTGGACTTCTGCCATTTCTCAAACTTGACTCTCTGTTCAGGTGTACTATCTTCAGCTATCAGTGGGCAGTCCTCTCTTAGAGCTAAATCAATCTCAGCTAGGCCTAGATAGATGTCTAGGTCTTGTTTCCACTTCTTAAAATTGGTTCCATTAAGTGGCTCTATATTAGCAAAGTTAAGGGAGGATGCTGTAGACAAGTAAAAATGAGTTTTAAAAATTTTGAACTTTAAAACTAAACACCAAAATCCCATAATTATATATAACTGTCATTGATTCTCACCTTTGGGCAG
>QANT01003553.1:0-11205 GCA_003254885.1 Purshia tridentata | reverse complement strand
AAAAAATTAGATTTAAGTATTAATTTAAATTTCTACATGGTTTTAGTCTAAATGACCTTTCAAAATTGGATCTATTTCTAATTATTCCAATTATGAACCGGTTTATCATCCTGGAAGATTGTCTGGACTATTTTGACCATTTTGTAATGGGTAATATTTTATAACGTGAACTGGTTTTGAGAAGCCGTTTCAAGCCCAATTACCCGTGGGCCTCTAATACGGCGGCAAACCCTACCAGTTGCAGTGATTAGGGTTTAGAGAGAGACAGAGGAAGAGAGAGAGAGGGAGATGGGAGGTAAAGGATGGAGACGAAGAGAGAAGAACTACAGAGCAGCGCACGGAGGGTACAGTAGGCTGCCACCACCGCCTGATTACTCCCAAGGCGACGCTTTGCCCTCCAAACTTCGAAAAATTCTCTCCTTCACTACATCTCCTGAATCCCAAGGTTCCATTTTTTTTTTTCTGAAAAAAAAAAAATGCTTGCTTAACTTTCTCACTATTTGAAATTAATGTTGTGAATTTTCCATTGCCCATGGGTTTCAGTCTCTTTGAAGCTCTCAAAGGATGCTAAACAACAAAAGAAGAGAGATGGAGTTAGTGGTACTCAACTGGTAAGTGCCTCTTCTAAAATGTATATGTTTTGCAAATTTGTGTTCTGGGTTTTGGGTTTTAGTTTGGTTTAGACAATTTGCTTGAATGTGAAGAAATTTTTAGTGCAAAAACTATAGTTCAATCTCATTGAGGTTTAATTACTCACTGATGATTGCTCACATTGAATTTGAGTTGGTAACATAAGCATATGGATGTTAATATGTTATATAACAAAGCAAAAAACAATGGTGATGTGAACAGAAGCCCGAGGATGAAGTGGACTTAGAAACTAGTGTCAATGATGGGGGTGATGATGAGCATTTGGCAGCTCAACATAAAGATGAGAAGAAAAAGAAGAAAAGAAAGAGAAAGCATGTACAAGACCTTCGATTTGAAGCTGAAGCAATGGGGGAATCAGAAGCTCGTTTGAAAAGGAGGGAACGCAAGAAAAAGTGAGTATTTTATTACCCTGTGTTCCAATTAAAATCTTGAAATTTTTAGCTCCCTGGTTGCTGTATAAATAAGATTAGCAGGGTCAGTATGGCTACCTAATATGGTTTTTATCAGAATGCTTCTAAATGAATCATTAGCAAAGTCAACGAGTTGCTATTTTCTTATGCTATTGTCTCTTTGCTCTCAGGTTGAGCATGCTATTGTCATCTTCTACCCATTAATTTCAAGCTTTTTGTGTTCAGGTACTTTGAAGCAAGGAAAAACAAACACAAGAAAGGCAAGAAAGAAGAGACTACAGACTTTCCTGGACGCGAGGAAATCAGATTTGGAGAAGTGGTTCAAGCTCCTCCAAAGTTGGTTTCAGTTCCTAAGGTAGAATTATGAAATCTTTATGATACAATACAGATTAATTTCTTCAGTGTAATGATAATTTCTCCCCTGTTTTGTGAAGGCACTGAAGAATGTACAGGACCCTTCTAAGGAGAGGGTTCGATTCAAGGCAATTGAGGAGTATAGGAAACGCAAAGGATGGAACTCAAGGCCAGGGATTCAGCTCCCTTCTTCTGTGACTGCATCAGAACTGTAATGGGTAAAAGCACGATGCATATGAAAAAAACTAGCAGCATTCATCCATGCGAGCAAAAAAACTTATGTGGGATGAGTGCTGCTGATCGACAACTGTTGATGGTTGCGAACCCCACACCTATCAATGTTTTTGAGTCGCATGGGCGACTCATGCCAGCTTTCTCAATGCATATTTATTCTTTTCCCCTCTTTCTACTTGGCTGACAGATTTCTGTCTCAAAGTTTGTGACTCTACATGAAGGCCCGCTTTGCCTCTTCAATTTTGTAATTTATGCTTTGAGTCTGATCTAGACGTGTGCAAGTCAAGGCATCTCTAACTACTGCTTTGTAATCAATGGAAAGAAAAAATAGTGATTTTTTTTGTTTTCTTTTTGAACCTCTTGTTGAATACTGTTGATTTTTGTAACCCAGTTTGTAGGATCCGCAAACAGCATCATGGATGACTAAAACCAGATATTCCTTAAAAAGTTGTATAATGATTATAATTTGTGTGTATTACGTGCATATCCCCTTATGATACCTGAGAACCCTTTTGGCAGCAACTAAGTGACCGATTCTAGGAGATCACATTTTTACTTCCCATGCTAAGATTAACTTTGAACATCAAAGCTAAATTCACTATCTATGGAAGGCACGAACTTCTAAATCCCCATCAAGGTGAAAATTCATCGTGGTGTTGCAACAACTTTGCTCTCATCACTCGCTTTGAATTCAAAACAGCGCAACAAAACAGCCGAGTAGATCTTCATTTGTCTATAAGCAAACTGTGGCCTGTCAACCAATAAAAGTTAACCAGATGAAAAAGATATGTCGGGGATGAAGATGAGCTTTGAGCACAAATACATGGAAACAAAATTGCCTTAAAAATCAAAATTTAAACCTAAAAAGCTGAAAATGGAATGGGGTTTAAGAGGAAGTCCATGGCTGCCACTGATGGTGAGGTGTGGTTTTGCATATATATATAGTGTCCAAACCTCAACGTGCAATTAATGAAATTATGAAAGATGATTTTACAATTAAGAAGGAGACTGCCTTCCATGGGAAGGGTGAACATGGTCCTATGAGTTACATTCTTTGTTTCATCAGCCAATTTGAAGCGGAAAAAGCCAAAAAGAGCTATTGAAACTATTTTCATCTGCAGGTAAGCAAAGTCCTTCCCTAGACAGATCCGAGGACCTGCCTGCATATAGAACAGGTGTGACACTATTAGTGTCCAAACTTTCGGATGATTAGTATATGTTACAACAAAGAAAAAGGAAACTATTGGGGAAGACATTGAATGCCAAGCTAAATTCAATATCTATGGAAGACACGAACTTCTAAGCCCCCATCAATATGAAGATTAATCATCGTCCTGTAAGTGACAACTTTGTTCTCGTCGCTCATTTTGAACTGAAAACAGCTTAACAAAACAGCTGAGAAGATCTTCATTTGTCTATAAGCAAACTCCTTTCCAAGACATATTCGCGGTCCAGCCTGTCAACCATCAGATTATGCAATGAAGTTAATGTACTTTGTTTCAGTGACATATTCAGGTTACTTCAGAGATAAGTGTTAACCAGAAGAATTAGATATAATGTGATTTATTAAACCTGAAAGGCTGTAAACTTAAAGGGGCTCTCTGGTTGGAAGACTCCATTCTCGTTGAGCCATCTCTCTGGTATGAACTTTTCTGCATCATCTCCCCAAATGAATTTCATCCTGCCCATTGCATAAGGTTGGTATGCTACCATATCTCCTTTCCTCACACTGAAACCATCTGGCAGAGTATCATCAGAAAAGCATATCTTTGCATCCTGCAATCAAAGAAATATTGATGTTTCGAATTGTAACTATAAGCAGGAAATATATAAAACCTGTCGTATCAACTTGAAAGCAACTGTTGAAATGTTGGGAAGTATGAAGTATATAAAAATAGGCATAAAAATAATTTTCGCAGACTATCACACTAAAGTATAAATTCCTTTCAGTTATAAATTTTAGTTGTTTTTATGCCAATTGTAATGGAAAGATGCATACAAGATGAAAGCAAAGCAATGAAAACAAATCAAAAGGGTTTACGTAGTTAGTGCTCTATGTCTATGGGTGGAAATGATGAGATAATTCACATAGGGTTTCTAACATTCAAAACCCTATCATTCTCCTTAGGTGCCAATTGACACTTTTCATTGTTCAAGACACTCTTACCAGCAGTGAACAGTTAAAAATGAATTTATATTAGGAAAATGGAGAACCCTTCCTATGTTACACGCACAGATTGGTCTGAAAGACTTTGTCACTTAAGTGAACAGGTAAGGTACCTATTTCAAGTATGTGCTAGTGATGATTGACATATAATTTTCCTTACCACTGGAACTGCAGGATAGATTCTGAGAGTTTCAGTGATAACAGCATGGAGATACTGCATCTTTTCAAGAACAGCTTCACTCATACTGGAAGCAAACTCAGAAAAGTTTGTGATCTTTGTCAAGCCGGTCACCTGCTGCACTTCTTGTACGATTTTGTCTTGTACAGAAGGATGCTTACAGAGCACGTAAATGAACCAAGCAAGTGTGGTTGCTGTTGTGTCTTTACCAGCAATAACAAAATTGAGAATTATATCTCGTAAGTATACAGGATCATTCCCAGCCACTTGCAAAAACCTCGATAAAATGTCGTCTCTTTTCATCTGCATTTGAGCATGAAACAAGTTTGTATGATGGTTCTACACTGAAACAGAAACAGAAACTTTAACTGGTGTTACTCACAGTCACAGAACATTTATTAGTTTTCTGCATTTGCTCAATTTTTCTATGGATTAGCTTAAATGCGAAATCATCAACAATTTTGGTGTTTTTCTTTTAGACGGCTTCGGATCCCACATTCAGAAACTTCTTGATCCTCCAGAAGACATCAACATAACGCCGGAGGGTCAATGCACTTGAATTATCAAAAGCATCACCAAATTTCTTGCCTTCTTCACTTGATTCACACATGTTGTCAAATTCAGCACCAAATGCTACTTGAAATATCGAATCCAAGGTTGATTTCATAAATAGATCCTACATACCAATAGCTAATTGATTAGCATCATCAAATTGGATTGGTTTCTTTTTGAAAATTGAGGTTTGCACACTCACCTGAATATCAATTGTCTGGTTGGAAGTTGCAATTTCAGAAATTTTATCAGCAAGTTTTGCTGCATTTTTATGGAAGATTACACAACTGAAGTCCCTCAACACCTTTGTTGAAAACTCATGGCTCGATATCTTTCTCTGTTGCCGCCACTTATCACCATCAACCGCAAAAATTCCATCACCTAGAAGATCCTTCAGAATATTGTAATTATACCATCCCTGCACAAAGTTCCTATGAACAAGTTAGAGCCTTCCTTAATACCAACAATTCACCAAAGATAGAAAAATTTAAGTTTCATGTTGATTGCATTCAATATTACTATTCCTAGCAATAATATTGTGGTCTTAGCATAAACAAACAGTTGTCATACAGCATCTATATATAAACATCTTCTGACAAAAGCACTCAAACATATCTTCCTATTGATTATTTTCTTGTTAATTAAGCAGAAATGCGAGCATACCTTGCCATAGTTATCAAAGTTTGTTTTGAGTATGTACTCAACATTTGCTGGGTCGGAGGTGTAAATCTCATTCCTAAAGGGTCCGAGCAGTCTGTAAGTCTTGTACTTCCCAGCAAGCTCAGTCATGTAATGGTGCACCCTATTAAAGTTGAGCAGCTGATGAAGTACTGTACCAGCAACAGGTGGGTACTTCTTCTTCTTATTTCGCTTGTTCAATTTCCTTGCTAGGATTATGGATAGGACCAGAGCCAGAGCTGTGAAGAAAATGGGGTTTGAGAGAAAATCCATGGCTGCCACAGTGTCGGTGCAGTGTGGTTTTGCGTCTATATTTGGTTGTTTATATTAGAATATAAATTATAGTTAATAGTCAATAGTCAATAGTCAATAGTCAATTCATTACCATTTAGCTTAGGGAGCATCACCTCTATGCTACACGTGTCAGTTTTTGTGACGTGTAAAACAGCACTCAATATATGGGAACTCATGTGACCAGCATTGCCCCTTAAGAAAAACGAGCGGTGATTTTGCTCACCTGAACACAATAATTTTCTTTAAAAAAATAGGTATAACAATTATGAATTGTTTTTTCCATAATAAGTCTCATGAACTGTTTTTTCCATAGAAAGTATCATGAACGGTTATTAGTTACGTATGAGATTTTAGTTGAGGGAAAATGTTATTTTAGAATAAAGTTGCAAGTAAGTGAGAGTGTTATCTTGCTAAAGAATTACTTTGGTCTAACAGAGATATTGATGTAGTACTCTCTTTCATCTGTTATGATGCCACATTATTATTTTTTTCACAAAATTTTCCTCTATAGTGATAAACATTGTTTGCTCATGTTTAATAAACTAGAATTCGAGTGAACATGAACCAAAATGTGCAAGAATCAGAGTAAACAGTAACAAAAAAATTGAATTTGAAATTAATGCGCTTATAGTAATTAGAAGAATCAATGATGCCATTAGTCCATTTGAGCATGCTCCATCCCAAATAAAATACAATAAAATATTCACCATGGATGGTGTTTGATGATCTTGATTTAATATGACAGCTAGCCAGATCTTGACAAGTGAGGTCATGAACTTCAAGCCCTATCATTATTAAGCTGGGCTAGCTCATTGTCTTGACTTCCAGTCTTCCATCTTGGTCTTATATTATAGCATGCTTAAAAATTTGGTAACTTACATCTTTTTTTTTTGGCCAAATGGTAATTTACATCTTAAAACAAGGCTGTTTCCCTTAAACTTTAACATCAATCTTTCTAGTCAAATGGCATTAACCTACACTCCGAAAGAGAGAAAGAGAAAAAGGATACAAAATAGAGACCCCTCTCTACAATTTCTGCTTATAAAAATACTAATCAAAATTGCATATGGTAGCCACAGAAAGAACCTTTATTCATGGTCATTTACATTTATATACAAAACATAAGGTTCAAACTCCAATATCATAGTTCATCAAAGTAAACATTATTTTGCTTCACATATAAGTACTTCATCAGTTTGTTCTTGGAACTGCACGCAGAGGAAGAGTGCCATCAATGTGAAGGGTGAACATGGTCTTATACTTTACATTCTGCGTTTCATCAGCCAATTTGAAGCGAAAGAAGCAAAGAAGAGCTATGGATACTATCTTCATCTGCCGGTATGCAAAGTCTTTCCCTAAACAGATCCGAGGACCTGCCTGCAAATAGCACAAGTGAAACTGGTACTGAGCTAGCTTCTAGATTATTAAGATACATGAAAAATAAAATGAAAAAAAAGATACTAACATGAAATGCGACGAATTTGAAAGGTGATTCAGGCTGGAAAATTCCATTGTCGAGCCATCTTTCAGGTCGGAAATCCTCAGCATCTTTTCCCCAAATAGAAGGCATTCTTCCCATGGCATAGGCCATGTAGTTCACTCCATCTCCTTTTCTCACTCTAAAGCCATCAGGAAGAATGTCATCTATGTCTGCACATCTCCAGTCCTGCCAAAGACAAGAAGGTATCAATCAATATTGGCACTGCTATATACATGAAATGTGCAACCACTTCACTTCAACTTTGGTATACGAAAAGTTCATCCTAGTTAATGATTTGAAGTTCACCAAGTAATATTGGTCTTCAAGAATAGAAAGGTACCTAAAATTCAAGGTGGGGTGGTGGTTTCTAAGTCACGCTTTAATTGATCTACAGAGCCAGATATATTGAACTCATCTCTTTAATTGAAACTGAAAAACTATTAGACTCTGGTTTGGTAATTAGACCTTTAGCACTGTCCTGCTTAAATTCTTACACACATAACAAGTTTAAAGAAAATTAATGGCAGGTTTTATGAGTAACATACCACAGGAACTGCAGGGTACAGCCTCAAGGTCTCTGTTAGTGCCGCGTGAAGATAATGCATTTTCTCCAAAGCTGCATCCGTTATTTTGGCCACAAATTCATCAGTATTGGCTTCACCCACCTGACTACCAACAACATCTCTCACTTCTCGTACAACTTTTTCCTGTATTAGAGGGTTCTTGCAGAGCATGTAGAAGAACCATGAGAGTGTATTTGCACTAGTATCTTTGCCTGCTATCATAAAATTCAGAATTATATCCCGAAGATACTTATCATTCATCTCCTCTGGATTCTTCTCGCTCTCCATTAGAAACCTCGATAGTATGTCCTCCTTGTCATCCTTTGAAACATAACATAAAATCCAACACCTCATAAGAAAAAAACTTTAAATGTTCTGGCGCAAGTTTTTCACAGCCATGGAAATGAAATCAAGTACAGCACGCAGAGCATTAGAAGGTAGAGACACTAATTGAATACTATAAGTCTATAATTTGTTATTCACTCTGTTTATAAGATGGAAAGTTCAAAGAAAAACTAAAAGAAGAAATATATAGAATAAAATGCTTTCACTCACTCACTCACTTACACACACACACAAACACAGAGAGAGATGACAATCCAAATATAATGTACTAATTTAAATGTGGAAAATTCACTCACAACATCTTTTTGCCCCTCTTGCAAGATCCTCTTACTCCTGATAAGTTGGTGAACAAAATCATCAATGACTTCGACATACTTTTTGAGGGAGGCCTCGGAACCAATGTTGAGAAATCTTTTCAGTTTCCAGAATGGATCAACATGGCGCCAATATGTCAAAGCGGTAGACTCATCAAAGGCCTTCATAAATGCAGTCCCTTCTTTGCTTGACCCCTCCAAGCAATTCAGTTCTATTCCAAACGCAACTTTAAATATGGAATCCAAGGTACATCTCATAAGCAAATCCTACAAAAAATATTCAAGAAAAAGTAAATAACAATTTGTATCATAATATGCTGTTAGTCAAATTAGATGGTGTTTAGAACACAATATGCTTATGCTTTCTCATTTTTCTTCTGTTTTGATTATCAATAATCACTTTGGTGATCGAAAAATACCAGAAGAGAAGTCACAAAAAACATATAGATTGGTTTCAGTTTTTCAGATTACTTACTTGCATATCAAAAACCCCATTGACAACCGAAAACTTGAAAATGACCTTAACCAATTTGGCAGCGTTTCTTCTAAAAACAGAGCAGCTAACATCTCTAAGAACTTTGGTCGAGAACTCGAAGCTGGCCAGCTTCCTCTGCTGCTTCCACTTTTCTCCGTCAACTACAAATATTCCTTGGCCAAAAATATCAGACAGAATACCTTTGGTATACGCACCTTTCGAGTAGTTGGCAAAGTTGTTTTTAAGAACATGCTCAACGTTTTGTGGTTCAATCGTGTACACTTCGCTGTGAACCGGAGCAAGAAGGCGGTATGTTGGGTGTTGTTTGGCAACTTGGGTTTGGTAGTCATACAGCTTGTTGAAGTAGAAAAACTGATGGAAGACGGTGCCTTTTACAGGTGGGTAGTTTGGGTCTCTGATGGACTTGCCTCTGAAGATTCTGACTATGAGAAAAGACAAGGTTAGGAAGAGAAAGAGTGATAAAATTATGAAGGGGAAGATGAAATAGAGATAACCCATCTTTGTTTAAGCTAATTAGAGGCAAAGAAGGTGTGTTATATAGAGAGAAAGCTGCGTTATATAGAGAGAAGGCCTAGGAAGCACGGATACTTCACCGATACTGCACCATACTAATCGGATACACCAAATGACGTATCTGTTGACTTTTTGATTGATTGACTTTTGGATACGGCTCGGATACTCCACGAACACGCTACCAATACGGTCAATATACGGCAAGAGCACTTTTTCAATTATTTCTACATCACTGGTTCTTCAATTCTTCCTCCTTGCTTCGGCGGTTTTTTTGGGTGATTGACTTATTGTTATGATATGGGTGATTGGGTTGGATTTCAATTAATTGGGGTTTTACTAATAGTTTTTTATATATGGGTTTGATTTAAGATGGATTTCATTTAATTAATATGGATTTCAAATACTTTCAATTAATCTAATGATATCGTCATATCATATAACTTATGATTATTAGATTTATATTAATTTTTTTTTGGGTTTGAATTAAGATGGATTTCATTTAATTAATATGGATTTCAAATACTTTCAATTAATCTAATGATATCGTCATATCATGTAACTTATGATTATTAGATTTATATTAATTTTTTTACCATTAGAGAATAATTGAAATTGTAAACTTTTCCCTTGATGAACCCAAATTAGAGACTATTTACCGATAATAGCGATGGTGATGACGATGAATCGAACTTGATTAGGAACTTGTGTTTTATTTGGACCATGTTTTAAGTAGTGTTTTATTTTACGAATTATTTGGAACTTATTTTATGAATTATAGTGTGTTTTAATTGGGATAATTAAAATTTTTATTTGAATTATATTTTTAAGTATAAATATAATTGACGTATCCTAGCCGTATCGGTGCAATGATTTTTGGATATTTGCCGTGTCGCCGTATCAGTGCCGTATCGTGTATCAGTGCTGTATCCATATCGGTGCTTCCTAGGAGAAGGCTGTCTCTTGGCTAGTTGGCTAGGTTTGACATCCATGAAAGTGAAATGCAAAAAAATAATGCAACCAAACAGAACCTCGACGTTGATAAAACAATTTTAAAACATTATACGGAACTTGATGCAGATTGGCAACGTTATGAACATTTGGATATGAAAAATTCATGGCCACAAAAAAACAAGAATATGTAGAGTTCAATGACTCAAAAAAAGGCAACAAGAAACGGATGTTTTACTCATTTCCAATGAGAGTGAGAGGTTGATACAATCTTCGTGTTCTATGTTTTTTGTTTTCATGTGGCGAAAGGCAAAAATCTTGTATGAATGTTGTTGATACAGTAATTTTGTGTTGAAAGATTATACTTTTCTGATTATCGCAATTGATTACTACGAGAGTCTATCCAATCAGCTCCAAAACTTTCTTGAGAGTTGAGAATTCAGTTTTTGCTATTTTTGCATATTAAAACAAGAGAGTTACATAATTATACTAGTTCACTTACTGTCCAAAGTTTTTCAATGCGGTCTATTTAACAGTATATTTATCTCTGGATGGAAGAGTTTGACCGTAAGTTCCACTCCACTTTAACAAGAAATGTAATTGGCGTCATCTTCTGCAGGGGACGGTAAGTTCTGGTCCTCACCTCATATTCATGGGGTTCATTTTAAAGGGACCCAACAAATATTCACAGTGGTAGGTGGGGGGAACATTTTTTAAATTAACAGTCATCCACGCTAATTTAATAAATTAGATTATATTGAAAAATGTTAAACAATAAATAAATTAATATGAAACGGAAAAAAAAACTGATAACCAATATAAAACTACTTAATAAGTAAGTGGACTAATGGTATAATTTTCCCTTAAAACAATGCTATTTCCATTCAACTACAACATTAATTGTTCTAGTCAAATTGTATTTATCTTAAAGCAAGAAAGAGAATGAGGATTCAAAATAGAGACTCCAGTCTACTATTCCTGCTTATAAATATAATAAACAAAATACATATATAGGCCACAGCAAGAAC
>QANT01003550.1:0-18721 GCA_003254885.1 Purshia tridentata | reverse complement strand
TTAATTGTGAATTGTGAATTAATTGCAACCTAGAATGACTCCTATACAAAATCATTTATGTAATTGATCTTATGTTTATATCTAAAATTATGTCGTTTCTAAACTCTAAACCCTATTATACAGTTAGACTTTAAGAAAAATCTTTCAAAAGTTCTTATATTTAAAGATTGTGCTATATGTACACCTCAATTCCTCTTATTAAAGACCCTTTGAATTTTTGAAATTACAAATTTAACCCAATATGAAAAGACAATAAAGGACAAAAAAAAAAGTGATCACCCCACCCCCACCATCGACAAGGACACCGGCGGTTCAACCCATGCCCTTCCCCTCTCTATTTCTCTCTCTTCCTCCCCCTTCTCTCTTTTCACACTCTCCTTCCCACTGTCTCTTTCCCTCTTTCTCCTCTATCTTCCTCTCTTTATTGTCCCTCTTGGTCCAATCTATTGCAGAGGTCGACGACCTTGCCAGCCTCCAGATCGGTGGTCGAGGGGGGAAAGAGAGAGATAAAGAGAAAGAGGAGAGAGAGGGAAAGAGATAGGGGGAAGAGAGAAATGGAATGTGAGAGAGAGAGAGAGACCAATTGAGTTAAATCAGCAGTAATTTGCCAAATATTTTTTGTTGGTTCAACCGGTAGCTACTGAACTACTTTTGTATTTTAAAATTCTTGGTCGAATGAACCCAATTGGTACAGTAGATGAGAATATGTTCACCCTCCAATACAAAAATTCAATCTTAAACCCTATACACCCGCAGTCCAAATCATCTCAAATAAGAAAAAAAAAAGAGCTTGTGATGGATTAAACATTTGAAATTAGATAGAAAACCATAGATTTAGATTTGAATAAAAAAAATTTTGAAGTTAGGGTATATCTCTAAGTGTTAACAATGGCTATGGTTATGTGGTAGTTTGGGCGTGTGAGATGGATGTGTAGTGAGAGAAATTAGTTTGAATGTAATAGGAGTAGTTTGGTAATGTGAGATGTGTGTTATGAGAAATTACAAATTTTAAGAAGTAGAAAAGATATACAAGAAAAGAGTAATTAATAAAAGAAAATAAGGTGTTCATATAGCATCACCTTGTCTAAAAGCCTCATATAAAAATATCAAATTGTTAGCACAACGCCTTGTTCATTAAAATCTTAAAGTACCATTTGTTTTTTTTTTTATTGGAGTAAAATTTCAAGCAACACCATCACAATATATAAGATATATATAATCCAAGAAAGACAAAATCCAAACCCAAGATACATTTTTTGGATAAAGTAGCAAAAAGAGTTATTAAAGTGAGCAAACAATTTTGATGAGTTCCAATTTAATGAGTTAAGTTTTACAATATCGACATGGCCCCGAACAATCCCTTTCAGTTGTACAGGAGATCCCCGAACAATAAATAACAACAGCTGCGCTGCAAAACCACTTCATATCCACTTTTCCGTATACATGTCCTCCTAATTTATTGTCATTAATTTCTTTTGTGCTAACACTTTGCACATTTTTTCCTATAAAAAAAAAAAAGGTGAATCAACTTTTGTTCATTGATCTGAGTTATTTTCCAATTGATCTTTGTGATTCAAATAATTTTAATCAAATCTATGTGCTTTTAGTTAGGTAGGTTTCAATCAAAGCAAAAAAAGAAAGTCCGTCAGTTTCTTTTATTTTTTATTTTTAGTGAATTGACCAAAATACCCATACCAAAAATATCAGATAAACAAAAGTTACAAAACAAAGAGCTCACTTGTAGTAATCTCATATTGCTCACGTGCGGTAGTCTCAGAGGAAATGAGAAGTACAATGTTAATGACTAAACCTATCAGAAGAAAAGCTTTTATGAAGTTCATGTTCTTCGGCAACATAAAGACAAGGGACCAGAGAAAGCACTCTATGTTGAAATTTGTGTATATAAACTTATAAAGTACTCATGTATTGAATAGGGCATGATAACTCTATATATAAAGACGAGAAATGTTGGTAACCTTCTCATCATATGTATTTCTTTCAACCTTTTTTCTTATTTAACAGTCACCTATATTTTTGTTAGGCAAAAAAATAATAATAATAAGATGAGAGATTTTTAATTGTAGTTAACCCAAAACAAATCCAATAGTTAACCTTTTTCTTTTCTTGAAAGGTGATAGCATAAAATTGGATACATATTTAAGATATTTAAAAATTAAATTGTACATATTGGTGCAGTCAAATTTTTTAGGTATCAATAAATAATTGGATTGCAATTCTTCAAATATTTATCAAGCCATTTTGAGTAGTAGGACAAGAAAACTTTCCTTTTAGCTATGAGCTAAGGAAAGAAAACAATAGACTGGTTGGTCCACAGAGCAAGTTATACTAAAGTTTGCTTCAGATAATTAAGGTGAGAGCTTGAGAATCAATTATTTCATAAAAAAACTTTTCATAGTTCTAAAAAGAAGATTAACATAATACACAGATAAGTTAATTATTCAAGGGAAAAAACTATATATTGTTTTGATTGTTTATACAGTAACCGGCCATTCAATTTCTTGAGCTAAGAACAATTATTGGGTCATTTTCCTGTAGTAATTAAGAAATGAATAACAAATACTAAAAAAATGTATGGCTCTTTATGCAAGAAGTCATTCCTCTTTAAAAGCTAATCATAAATAATTTGACAAAAACCATTTAATTTCGGCGTTAATTGTTTAATCTTTTGACCTTTTTTATGACAAGAAGAAAAAACCCCCAAATGTTTGACCCATAATCCATATGCTGCTTTCAAGACTTGAAAAGCAAGTCCCATCGATCTTTTACATAAATTTTGAAGGAAGTTAAACTCTCCCTCCCCCCAAATCCCCATATAGAATTTATCAAGCTGGGATTCCAATTTACAACAAGAGATATTATTACATGTACGTTTTGAAATACAATTCAAATTGTCAAACAGATTTATATAAGTACACGCAAAACGAATATTTATTACAAAATTTATTGTGAAATAGATATATATTAATAGTTGATAATTACTCTCGCACCCATAACTTATTATCAGTAGCATTCTCTTTTGAAAATTCTTTATTCCAATACATGAGAAAGAACTCAAGCAACATCCTAGCTATATGAATTAGGGTTTGTATATCATCTTGTTCCCAATGTAAAAGAGATGTTTAAGCAAATTGCGAAAAGATAACCCATGCTAATTAACTAATTAAGTGAACTAGAATACTAGAAGTCTGTTTAGAAATGGATGGGTGCTCAAGTTTGGGCCCAACCAAGATTAGAAAATTAAAAAGGACTAAAATGTGAGATTTTATTGGGCCTACATTAGGCCTAATTTCTTAATTTCTTAAATGAAAAGAAAAAGTATTAATAGTAATTTTTTCTTTTTATCAATTGATAGAAACTGCTCCTTTTTTACCATGGTTAATAAAAAACTACTTCAACTAAGCTGTACCCTACCTATCTTTTGTCCTTTGTTTTCTCCAATGGCAATGTCTTTGTGTAAAAGGTCTTGGAGCTAGAATTAGATATGTGACTTATGTGATTTTGTCTTGGAAAATTATGTATTTATTTGATCATCTTAATTCGGAGAACATCTACAATATAACCATCTTGCCATATATTTTTTTTAAAAAAAGGTAAAAAATCTATGAGGAAAAAATGAACTCATTAAAATTTAGTGATAGAAAACGTAGTGCACAACATGATTATATTGTAGAATTTTCTTTTAATTCGTTGCTTAACACCTCACTATCCTTTGAAGTTGAGCCAAATGCTTAATTAGATTGCAGTCAAGTGTGTTGGTTCTCGGTTGTCTTTTTGGGCTTCTCTTCTGGCACATTAGAATTAAGTGTAGTTTACTCCATCCTATGCAACTTTTAAACCTGTTTGCAGCTAGCTAGCTTGTTAATCCTGCCATTAAATTACAGATTGAGCTTAGCTCTTTACAAGTTAAGGAGTCTGAGAGACTTTTTATACAACTTAAAAAAAGATTGGTATGATCTTATTCCCTTGCACGTACACGTGCATATATAGGAACCATGCATTTTTCTTATGTTTTTATACATGCTTTTCAAACAAACCTTTGTCGGCTTAGTATATATTCTTGTGACTTTTGAGATTTTATCCATATATACCTTTTCTTGGCCCTTGGATTTGCATGCGTGCAATACAATTTAGAATTATACGATGTGACCTGTTTTAAAGTATTAGGATCTCTAACACCGAAGCAATCAATAATAATTATATTGTACAAAATAAATATCCTAAGATTTCCAACCCCACAAAGGCAACGTTTGCTGTGTACAAAACAAGGCATATTATCGGTTAAATTTCCCAACAGGCCAATGGCCAGAACTATATCTCAATCTTAAAACACTAGATTATACAAGAAAAGATAGATTATAGAAAGGCCCAAGCTATTTTAACCATTATAAATTATTAAGTTAACCACCTTGGACTATTCAACAATAATCTACTAAAATGTTTGTGTTATTTCAGTGTCCAACTATTGAACCCTTAATATTATTTGTATCATTCAACAATAGTCTATCGAAATAATAGAATATTTTGGTAAACTATTGTCGAATGATCCAAAGATAGTCAATTTAGTAATTCAAAATAGTCGGAATAACTTACCTCTTATAAAAAAGGAGAGGAAAAAACAACATGTCCAAGAGGAAGGGTCCAGCCCATCAAAAAATGGTTTAGGATGTGAGCCCAATGCCATAATGCCATAATCCAACCCAAGAATGTGAGCCTAATCCAAACAAGTGACAAAAGAGTAGGTATCTCCGAACAATTGCCGTTTGTCCAACTATGACAAACCATGAAACCTACATGACCTTCCTAACAAAGCCCTTCAAGGCTTCAATACTTCAATCCAATCCAATCTTCTTACCCTCTCTCTCTCTCTCTCTCTCTCCTCTTTTTCTATAAATATCCTCACCTCCCCTTCCTTCCTATTCAAGATCTTTCAGCTCAAAAGGAAGAGAAAGAACAAATTCTATACCGAGAACGAGCGAGAGCAGAGAGATCACAAAAACTCCCACCCTCAGAATTTTCTCACCATCCAAACATCATTTTAACTGACATATTCTAAGATAGAAATGTCTGATGCGTATTGCTCCGACTGCAAGCGCCAGACGGAGGTGGTTTCCGACCACTCGGCGGGGGACACGGTGTGCTCCGAGTGCGGTTTAGTGCTCGAGTCCCATTCCATCGACGAGACCTCCGAGTGGCGGATCTTCGCCAACGAGTCGGGCGACAACGACCCGGTCCGTGTTGGTGGGCCCACCAACCCGCTCTTGGCCGATGGCGGCCTCTCCACCGTCATAGCCAAGCCCAATGGGGCTTCTGGTGAGTTCCTGTCTTCGTCTTTGGGTCGGTGGCAGAATCGCGGGTCTAATCCGGATCGGGGCTTGATACTGGCCTTTAAAACCATCGCTACCATGTCTGATAGGTAAGTGTTTGGATCGCGAGAAAGTGTGGGAATTTGGTGAAATATTGGAATTGGATTTTGGGGTTTGTTCGAGGGTTGAAGTTGGATCGGTTGGTGCTATGTGGAATTGATGCGAAAGTTGTTTGGGTGCTGGTCAAGGATGGGAAAGTAGAAATGAAAATTGAAAAACGCAGTCTTTTAAGTTGTTCACTTAATGGAAATCGCGAACATAAAAATGCTATCTTTTAGCTGAGGCTGAACAACTAATCATCATTGGTTGAACAAATTTTTATCAAATTTGAAGATATAATGCAAACATCTGGACATATGGTTCTGCTTAATTGTAGGATTGAGTATCGAATTTGGATTTGTCCAGAGCTTTGGCTGGTAATCGAAAAAGAGTTGGAAAAATTACAGTTTTGAATTTTCATGCAGGTTACAATTAAATGTGAACCATAACTTTATTTGGCAGTAGGACTACATGGCTTAGCTGACTGAATTTAGGGTTTCTTCTAATGGAAAACAAATCAATATGAAGCTCGGAGTCAAAATATCATTGCTTGCTTTCTTTGCTTCTTCCCTTAAGTAAAGTGTGATGATATGGTATTAGTATTAAAAATTTAGATGTTTTCCTGGTATGCTGTATCTCTGTAAAATGAGGTTATTGTAAAACTACTACAAAGATCAATAGCTGATTTGCTAACATTTCTGTTTCAGGTTGGGCCTTGTTGCAACCATCAAGGTATGCTATTTATCAAGTCATTATTTTTTATGCATGTAAGGTATAAAAAAGTTGTCCCTTATTTGATTATGTGATTGTGTGATATGTATGAAATAGGACTGTCATATTGGTAAGAGAATAAAAAGCACTATAAATTGAATTAAGAATATGTTATCAAGTATGTAGTTAATTGTATTTCATGGAATGTGTATGGAAGTACCCCCTCAAATTTTGTTTATATCCTTGTACTACACAATTACATTAGCAGGGTATAATAAGAAGCATTATTTCTGAAAAATCTCCAACTAGGAGGAAAGTTCAAGCAGTTCTATGCATTTTAATTTATCATATGCAAAATTAACAATATGAAATGCAAAAAAGTAGTAGCTACAAATGAAAATCCTGTATCTACTTAAGATTTTAGGAGTGCCTACTTGTCAAGAAGAATTTGGGGCGAGCTGTTCTACTAAGTCTTTCTTGTTTAGTTCAACTGTTCTGGCCCACAGTGGTCTGGCATGAAGCTAAGTTTGCTGTGTTTAATGCAGACTAAGGTCAGAGCCTGAATGGGAAGTGGTTCTTGCCAGATACTGGCTAGCAGTATATAGATACTAGGGTGGAAAATCATAGATCATTTTACTTTTACTTTGTATGGTGTCCTGGGGTTTATGGATCAGTGGTATATAGATACTAGGGTGGACAATCATAGATCATTTTACTTTTACTTTGTATGGTGTCCTGGGGTTTATGGATGCTGGACTTTTTGCCTTTTTGGTGCTAATTGGGTGAACCGTGATTCTTTTGGTAATTTTGTTAGCTTGTTGGAGTAGAAAATTTGGTAGAGAATAAGCTTCATTGCTTCTACAGACGTTCCATCTTGTTTTGATGTGGCACATTTGGTTGGAGAGGAACATTAAGCTTTTGAGGGTAAAATAAAAGAACAAAACTCAGGTGGGATGGGTTTCGTTAAGACTTGAACAAGGAACACGGCCATACTTTTATTAACGTATATGCTGTAATAAGGACTGTGATAACAAGTTGTAAATTTG
Organism: Purshia tridentata; assembly: GCA_003254885.1. NCBI lineage: Eukaryota > Viridiplantae > Streptophyta > Magnoliopsida > Rosales > Rosaceae > Purshia > Purshia tridentata. Next base: position 11,541 of record QANT01003550.1, on the reverse strand, counting down.
TACTGTGTGCTGATTTTATGTGAGAAAACTTTAATGAACTTTTAAAAGTTCATTAGAAAACTTTTAATGAAGCCTTTAAATTAGAAATCTGTTTTTAATATACAGGAATCATAAGCACTGTTTTTAGTTGTATTGCTACTTGTTAGTTGGTTGTAGAAGGATGAGTTGTATTTCTACTTGTTAGTTGGTTATAGAAGGATGAGGATATAAAATGCGAGAAGGATGAGGATATAAAATGCGAGACTAAAAATTCCTTCGGTGTACTGCTTGTCATTACTATTGCAGTGTTGTTTAGTTTGCATTATAAGCTTCTTTTGTTTCTTGCTTAAAAATTGAATAAGGGATCGTAAGCGCTTAGATTCCTGGCCTGCTTTTTCAAACCTGATAAACTTTTACTTTCACTTGAAATTTGTAGTTCTTGGGTTAATATGGTTGTGCAATTTAATATGATTATTCTGTTGCTAATGAAATGAAATGGACATCAATTAACCCCCTGAAGAAATTGTAACTTTCTGGCCTGGCTAAAGGAAGATTTTACCCAGTGTATTCTATAAGATGTTTGATTTTTTTGCTTTTCTTGCTCTTTTTTTTAATTTAGCATTCATGGGATTTGAGTATTTTGTCTATGGTGCTCTATGATTGATTTTTAAGGATCGGGCTAATGAGATATATAAGAGGGTGGAAGATCAAAAATCTAGTAGAGGAAGAAATCAGGATGCATTATTGGCTGCTTGCCTATACATTGCTTGTCGACAAGAAGACAAGCCACGCACTGTAAAGGGTACAGCTTATGACTTTTTTAACATCTGGATGCTTCCTGAATTATCTTTGCCTTTGTGTATGAGCTTCCCTGAACCTGTGGATTTCAAATAGAAATTTGCTCTGTCGCCAATGGAGCATCAAAGAAGGAAATTGGCCGAGCAAAAGAATACATAGTGAAGCAACTGGGATTAGAAAAGGGTCAGTCAGTGGAGATGGGAACAATACATGCTGGGGACTTTATGGTGAGAATTTTTTTTTTCCTCTTCTTTTTAATTTTGAATTTGAAGTAAAAAATTCATTGCCACTGACTTACTATCAACTTAATTGTAGAGGCGCTTCTGTTCCAATCTTGGAATGAATAATCAAGCAGTCAAAGCTGCCCAAGAAGCTGTGCAGAAGTCAGAAGAATTCGATATAAGGTAGTTCCTTGTTTTAGTGCATTATGCAGAAAAATAATGGATGTTTTCATGACCGAACATTTCCCTATTATATTGTGTTTACTGTTGACATAGTTGCACCGATTTATTTATGTCAAATGCCAATTTCCACTATGAATTTTCCAATTTTGTTCCTAATCATGAAAGATTATGTTATTTTTCTCATAGGATGTCAGGAGTTTGGAAAGGATAAGTATGGACTCATAAATTTGGTAAAATGAGGGACAACTAACATGATCAAAATAGCTGATTGAGGTCCAATAAGGCATCATAAAGGATTGGTTGGTAAAAGGTGAAGGCTTTCTATATGAGGCCAAATAGGACTAATAAAGACAAAATGATCTTCTGTAATCCTGTGTTTCGACTAATGGAACTGCACTCATGACTTAAGGAATGTCAAATCTCTCATAAACTATTAGGCCATCTTTTGGTTTAGCTCAACCATCTGTTATAAATTATAATATTTATATTTACTTATAAAATAGAAGTTTCTAACTTTTTTTTTTCTTTTCGTTACCAATTTTTACCTGAGCCCTAAGAATTTATGAGAGTCATGGGTTGTTTTGTTCATTTCCAGTTTGGGGAATTACTGGATAGAGTGAAAGGTATATCATAATGCTTTTGAGTCCTTAAAATGATATGTGATGGTGACAAATGACATTCCTCGGTTCCATTTGAAGAAGTTAATATCTGAATTCTGCTGCCTTATATAATTTATACATTTGTTGTGAATGGTATTCATTTTCTTATGATAGAGACCCTTAATGAGTAAGGCATGAATATTGTATTTTGGGTTTGGTGCATCGACTTATGATCTTCAGCACTTGCTTCTAATGATGGCTTCTTTTCATCTCTAAATTTCAGGAGGAGCCCTATATCAATAGCAGCAGCAGTTATTTATATTATCACTCAACTATCAGATGATAAGAAGCCTCTCAAAGGTTCAATAACCTCTCCCTCTTAACCAAAGCATAGAGTTCAAAAAATGTGGTTGATAGCTTGTGGACTGAACATATGGCCTGCATTACCCATAATTTAATGGGTTTGCTATGGAGATCCAAGACTTCTTGGGTCTACATTGATCATTTGAAATCATTAATTTCCACATGCTACTAATCTTGTAGTTTGAAATTTGGTTCTAAGGCCCGGTTGAGGTCCTGTTTATGCAATCTAAATATGCCCCAAACATATGTTTCTAACAAGTTTTGATTTAAGAAATGGCCATTTCGAGTGCAGATATCTCACTTGCTACTGGAGTAGCAGAAGGAACAATCAGGAACTCATACAAAGACCTTTATCCCCATGTATCTAAGATAATACCGAACTGGTACGCAAAGGAGGAGGATCTGAAGAACCTCTGCAGCCCTTGAAATGTGGAGCAAGCCAACTTATCGGGAATACAGAGGACTTTGGTTTGGATTGGAGCGTTTTTTTCTTGGTTGTATTAAACTGTCCGATGTATGAACAATGCAGAAGGCTTAAATTATTTCACGAAATTTCCTCCTTATTCATAGTAAATCATGTCATTCAATTGACTCGATTGAGGTTAGTATGCTTCAGCCAGCAGCAATATGTATTCGATTTTTGTTCTTAATTTTAATAAACCGTCTACCTTCACCAATTATATGTCTACAACTGAGATCAATTCTTTTCTATTCGTCTCCTGCAGTCCATTTCCATGAAGTTGCCGTGTTCCTTAATGTAGATGATATTATACGCAGTAATGGTTGAAATTAGTGAGATCTTCCGGTGTTAAATGTCAAATCTCTTCCCTAAAGGGCTAGTTTGGTTTGGTGGTAAATTTATGTGGTTGGCCTTGAGCACTGTTATGTTCATGGGTTTTTTTGTTGTAAGAAAAATACTTTTATAGAAGACCCAAAACAACTCAGCACAGAACAACAAGGCCCAAAGAAGCAACCCATAAAAACCTAGCTAAGGCTATACAATACAAACCCCAAAACAAAACTACAGGAAAGATCTGGACTAGATTTAGACAAAACCTAGCTCCTCTCATTTTCTCAACGTTGAACTTAACACAGATATGACAAGTTACAAAATAATTTCAAACATAATACATAAAACATTTCTTTTATCAAACATTAGTAGGGATGAGGAATTCGAATTCAAAACCTCCAGCATAAAGATGAATGTTTTTAACCACTAGAACTGCAAGCCCTATAAAATAAATAAAACATCTTACACCACCATAAAAATTGATATCAAACATACTACATAGCTAATTTCAAAAACACAACCATAGGTGAAGCTTTCACTACCATAGTACAAACTTTATATATCCCTAGAAAGTATATTCATCATTAAAATAAAATAACTATCAACTAACTTGTAAGCAATAAACTCTAAATAATAAGCTCCCCTAAGGTAACTTGGAAGCCTCCTGATCCTGGATTTTATAAAGTAAATATGGATGGAGCTAGTCGGGTTCAGCATTGTCTTCATGATGTTGATATAGTTATTCGAAACTCTGTTAGGAATTTTATTATAAGAAATTGATTCTGTGAACCAAATGAGCTCTTCAAAGTATTCCTTACTGTCGCGTGAGGCGTGATTGAAAAAATAGCGTGGTGTGCTAAAATCTTAAAGGGCACTGGTTGAATTGAAAGACTGGATAGGATGAAATTTATTGCATGAGCTCTGAAGCTGGCTTTTTATCTTTATGAACGCCACGTGGGCTCGAGGAACATTGATGATAATAATCACAAGTGGCATATATGATATATGTTATCCATGTCTCGTCGCAAACTTTGGTCCGGATAAGGCTGTTCAAAATGTGTAAAATGGTTCATCGATACGATTTCTTTTTCTTTTTCTTTTATTATAAACTGTGGCTTATAAATCTTTGAATTCACTGTTGTAATTGCAGTGACTAGAATAACCATTTTATAAATAGTACAATTACAATGATATTTTATGGATTATTACGAGTGATTTGGGTCAGTGAGAGTATATTTTGACATGGTTTTTGAAATGAACATTGATGATAATAATCACAAGTGGCATATATATCTTATCACTTGTAATAATTACAAGCGCATATATGATATATCTTATCCATGTCTCGTCGCAAACTTTGGTCCGGATAAGGCTGTTCAAAATGTGTAAAATGGTTCATCGATACGATTTCTTTTTCTTTTTCTTTTATTATAAAATGTGGCTTATAAATCTTTGAATTCACTGTTGTAATTGCAGTGACTACAATAAGTTAATAACCATTTTATAACTAGTACAATTACAATGATATTTTATGGATTATTACGAGTGATTTGGGTCAGTGAGAGTATGTTTTGACATGGTTTTTGAAATTTATGATTATAATTTAAGATTTACATTTTATGAAAAATTTGTCTCTTTTTTGTTGTGTAGTTAGTTGCAGATGAATTTTGGATGGGCGTTTGAATGCCCTCAGGACTCTGGAGGCGTTTGAGACTCTTAAAAGTGACTTATCCTATATAAATATTTTAATTGATAAAAGAAACGGCTTAAAATCTTAGTTTGTTTCAAGTATTTATTAATGAAAATTGGAAGAAATCAGCTCTCATTATTCATTTTATTCTCTTAAATTCCCTTCATTATTTGTATACATGTACAAAACCTAGGATCATATAGTGGTGGATGCAAAGCCAATATAGGATAATACTCTACATTTTCACATGCCTCCACACGTGTGGCATCACTCAAGACAAATATGTGAACAATTCATACTCATATTGGGTGATATAGAGTATGTGACTATTTGACCTAACACACAATAGTGAATTAACCTACTCTATTACCATAAAGATGTGTATATTTGGTAGATCAAGCCCAACAAACTAATGTTGACATCATTCACTTAAACTAACCAAAGACGGACCAATGAGCTGGAGCTGAGCTGGAGCTTCGATCTCCATTGACTGAGACTTTGACTATATCTTATCAATATCATCCTTAATTATACCTTCTAGCTCACTATATATAACTCATGCAAATGTCCATCTTCATGATGATGTCATCGAACTAATAATACCATGAGGTCCATGACAGCAACTTTTTAAAGTTTAAAAGGTGACCAATAATATGATATATACCTACCTAGCTAGCTTGCTAGTGTTCCAGAATGTTGCCATCAATAATTGAAGATCGAGTAGTTTATTTTTATTAGTACATATCCAGTTATTTTTTTCTAATAGTACGTACATATCCATTAACAAACCACATGTTTGCAAGTGAATATTAAAACATGTTAATGAAGGACAGAAGGTCTCATAATTGAGTTGGGGAATGTAATCAAAATGAGTACTAAAACGTTTCGACAGACACAAAAAAAAAAAAANAAAAAAAAAAAAAAAAAAAAAACGTTTGGTTTTGAAAGTCTTGCCCACATTCAACATATTATATATTCTGACTCCATGCTTCAACTCCTCAATCATTAATTACTGAAAAAAAAAATATATATAGTTGAGAAAATATTTTTTAGGTTAAAAGGTCTGGTCTCATTTTGTAATAGGGCAGCAGATTTGCTTTGCTTGTTTTGCTTTTAGTCGTAGTTCTCAGTTTATATATATAGTTGGGCGGCCTCTATTCCTTCCTGGCTGGAGGCTCAAAGTAGCTGCACAACGTACTTAATAAAGACTGACAAATAGTACAAAAATAGTCCAACTTATACAAAATAATATGAATAAAATTTGCCCTATTTGGCTATTTTCTGTCTCCAAATGTAAGTGATTAATTAATTCGTGTGTATATATAATTTCCATGAAAATTTAATTCATCATCTTCAAAAAGAACCATTCAAGATATTTGTTATTTGTTATAACATCGATCTTATTTTCACCTGTTATTTGTTATATTTCCATTTCTATTAATCATTGTTCTCTCTTTTCTTGTGCAGCAATTTAAATAAATAATTACCTGAAAACCTAGCTTTAAGATAGACGTTATATATAGTAATAATGAATGATTTATATATGACTATTTGTTCGATCTTTCGCAATCAAGTCAAGTATATATAGTAAATAGCTGCAAGTATGGTTTGAAAGCTACTTTTAACAACAAAGTCATATCACCATATATATACCTACAGAGATCCACTACAATATTAACTGAGATATATATCATGATCGAAAACAAGTTGGCATATCATATATGTTGAAGCTAAAATTCTTGTTGGGCCTGATTTTAACAATCAACAATGAATCAATCAATTATATGCCTTCCACTCGAACGTCGCACTTTCTTCGAACTTTTGTCTCCTTGAATTGTTGAAATCTCCCCGTGGGGTGTACCTGCAATAACACTCCGATGCTAAAATGAGTGAATAATTCTCTATGCTTCTCAGTGTATTCTCTTTTCTTAGGTTCGATCCCCACTTTGCATGGAGGCACGTTCCTTTTTATATTAAAAATAATTTTTCCGTTACTCCCTATCTTCACGCCTTTTCTTCCCGTTATATTTCTTTAATGCGTTCGATCGTTGGTGTCTTTAATTTGGTTCGTGGGTCATTGAAATGGGGATAGAAAACGAGCTATGCCTTTATGATACAGAATGTTACCGTTTTTCTTTTTGGGCTTTAGACCTTTTGGGCTTCGCCTCTTCTTTCTGGAATGGGCCTGATTATGTCTCGACCTGGGCTCGAGCCCAGCTATTTCTGTCGCCCACAATATATGTATGTGTTAACAATGTTATATAATTTTAAAGAAGGCCAAGTTGAATGCATGCTTAATTAATTAACTAGCTACCCATCCAACGTGCAAAAGCGCTATATGATCCACAGATCATATTGGATATTAATTAGTGTCATGACTGAGAGGGAATTATTAGGTGATGGGAACAATCTTTCTTTTGGTTGCACAATTCTTGTCAACTACTGAAAACCAGAAGGCCTACCTTGTTCCATATGGTAAAGGAAAAAAAAAGAAAAAGGGAATTAAAAAGCAACAGATCTAAGCCTATGGGAATTTCTGGTGAAAACTGGATCTGGTTCTTCTATCTTTCAAGATTATGTTGTTGGTGCCTTTCATAAAATTTGGTGTTCATTCAAGTAATCCAATAGTTAGAGAATGCCACATTAGTTTATTTAATATTTAATTAAAAATATACCATTTTACCCTCAAAATCATTGAATTGCTTGAAAAAATAAGATTTTATTAAAGGCACCTATAAGAGCATCTCCAAGAATTAGAAGAAGCAAAATTGGCTTTTCAAATTAGGTAACAAAATATATTTGCTATCTTTATTGGAGATTCTCTAATGTTAAGATCTTCAAAGTTAGAGAATCTAAATCCGTAAAAACTTAATAATATTTATTGAGAAAAAATTTTGTGTCTACGCAGTATATACGTTGATGTGATATACAAGTAATTTACTTAAATTATAAATCACATATAAATTGTATGCATGCATATCACATTATTGCAAGGAGCGTTAAAGTGACACAAGATAGCCACTAACATATAGAAAGTAATTAACAACTAGAATGTTGTTTTTGTTTTAATCTCTTTTATCAGTTTGAGATAAAGGCAGACAAAAGAGGCTTGTGAACTTTGTGTAACTCCCTCCAACTTGGCAGCCGTAGTACTTGACACGAGTTGGCCGAAGAAAAGATTGTGATCATGTGTATGGCAACATCCACTACTTTCCAATTTTGTCTTGTTATGGTCAAAAAGTATTTGTCTTTTGTTTGCCTTTGGCTACAATATTACATCATGCATCGATCATTTAAATCAAAATTAAACCACTTTGAAAGGGATCAAGTTACTTGTTTTTTTTTTCTTTTTCTTAGTTGATTGACACTAAGATTGATAGTTACGTGCACCTCATCGATCCCGACGGCCTCCCAACTATGCTGCCGACATGCTACGTACAATCATAATAATTAGATCTGTCAAAAATATTGGTGGGTAAACAAAAAAGGTGATTACAGCTCTTCAAACATTACATGTGCATGTTCTCCATGTCAAGTTGTAAACTTATAACATACTTAACTATCAAGAGGCCAATTATATATTTACATTTACATTTCCTTTACAAGTTACTCACAAGTGTTATCGCCATGTTTTTATTGGGTGAAGTGGTCCAAGATCCGTATTCACTAATTTGTTGACTAATTTGCAATTCTTCTGATAGATTCATTCTGGCTTTTTCGATCTCGTAAGTTCCACATTTCGTCCCCAGACAGCCACTTACCAAGTTACCACTTGATATGATTGATGATGATTTCATTTGCTTTAAGTGAGACTTTCTCGTTCTTGGCGTTGTCTAATGAATCTATTGTCTAAGAGCAAAGGTTGTTTTTTTGTTTTTTTGGTTTTTTGTCTATTATATAGGACAATCTCTTGTAGTGGTGGCTATCACCCTTTTACAGTGGGCCGAAATATTAATAGTGAAGCCATTTGATAGGAATAGATGAGACAATGCATGCATGAGTCTATTTGAGTGTCAAAAATGCTGAGAGTAAGGAGAAGTCGGGCCCCACCCATGTGAGTTAAATAGACGCATAGAGGAGAGAGGGTTGGGGGTGGCACAATGACGGAATAGCCCTTTTGCTTTAATTTGGGCAGGCTTTGCTTTACATAAATTTCTATTTTCGTCGGTCCAAAACATGAGGAGGACCAACGGTCTAGATGCAGTGATCATATACATTGCATCTTGACGGTCCCCTTAATTCAGCTTTGAAAAAATAAAAGGGGACCCAGATGGGTGGTGTGATCTACATGGATTCCAAAACGAAATAAGATGTAACATCATTTCACCATTGTTGGGTGTTATTGTACGTTGATGTTGTTTAATTTTATGCCATGGTTCTATCATTTGGTTGCACAGTGTGTGGTTTCCTTTATAGTTTATATATTTTGTTGTGCGTCGTTTGTACGAATCATAAAATGAAATTAATTGTGTTATATATGTTTACCATTTTTAAGCATTTCAAATATTAAAAAATACCAAATAATTTAAAAGACAATTTGGTGAAGAGAAAATATGGTAATTATATTTATTATTGACCTTAAATTAAAGAAAACTAATCTTACGAAAGTCCTTAAATAAAAAATCCATTGTCAAAGGTATACATTATTGTTTTATATGCTAATACTGGATCGAAGTTTTTATATTGTAAGTATATTTTTTATGTTGACTTAGACGATGCCATTATTAATTTGTGAAGTTGTCATACTATTCACCAACCTGCATGCATGACAGACAGTCTCTGTCCACGGGTTTAATGCAGCAAAGAAGAAAACGTGTACTGTTTTAAACGAGATAGACTTCTTTCTTTTTTTTGGCTAAGAAACGAGGTAGACTATTTTTTTTTTGGTTACAAACGAGGCAAAAAGCCTAAAGAACAAAACCAAATCACAGCACGAGGGCGGCTAACACCTATCAAATCATCCCATAAAATAGAAACCACACACTGGGAGGAGGAGAAGAGAAATGATGTAATCCTACTGACAAAACGAGATAGACTTTAAGAAATTAAAAAAAAAACATGCATTTTCGGTCACCCTAAAAAAGGGTAAAGAATAGGAGTGTTTTAGTTAGGTTAAATCGAGATAGGATTATTTTCTCTTTTAAATTTGTCATGCATGTTATCTAACTCTCTACATCTATTTAAGGTGTATGAAATCTATATAAAAGGGTATCAGAATTATAATCCAAGGTATAATCCAAGAAGTACTTCTTAGTTACTTCATATTTAGAGGTGTATATATATATATACGCTCGCGAGTTCCTCCATAAACCTAATTCCAATTTTCACAGTTACTTCTTATTTTGTCTTCTTACTTCACAACTTTTATATGTTGAAAAGGTATTATTGGACAGTCCTGCACAACCCATTAAAGGACTATTAATTCATCGATCTCCTGCATTCGGTCGGGATAAGGATAACATAAAGTGGCAAATTGTACAAGCAATCAATATACAAAGGGCTTAGCTTTTTTTTTTCTCCTCTTTTATTATCAGAAAAGATTAAATTCTGAACTATTCTTATCTTAATCAATCTTTTTTACTATTTTTTTCTCGGTGCTCATGAGAGAACCCCTAAAAGAGAAATACTGACCTTTTAACAAAACCACAAGTTTTAGACTAATTTAGTTTCTCTTTTGAGTTGGCATGTTAAGTTCTTTAATATTTTATGTTTAATGTTTGGCTCCTTTCATATATAAAAGAGTTATTTTTCCCATCATGACACATATGTATAGTGGTTGTCTAAGTTTAAAATATACTAGACTTTTACCATGCGCTAAGGCATATGCAAATGAAATTTTCTAATTATAAAATTTGTTAATTACTTATTATTATTTATTTTTTAGCTAATTATTTTAAAAAGTTTTGAAAACTTTGGGTGTTTTATAACTCCTTACTCTCTCCACCTAATAAGGTGGTGAAGTGTTTTTGTTTTTATTTCTTAGTTTTTTTAATGGCTTAATTTTACATTTGTGTCTTTAGTTTTATTTAACTTTTTAATCCAGTAACGGGTTGTTTGGGGGGAACAAAGAATATTGGTGAAGCCTGTACACCAAATTTCTCTGTTGGCTTTATAACAGTAAAGATATTTCAAAGTTTCAAAATGTTAGATTAGGACATATAATTTGTGTTTGTATCAACACGAGATATTCCGTCCCTTCTATTATAAATTCCATTTAATGAGAGGTAAATTAATCTTTTCAAATTAAATAAATTTTTAATTTTATTTGAACTTAAAACATATTAAAATTAAAAACTAAAAATATATTAAAAGAGATTAAAATTAAATAAATTAAAAATCTAAAATAAGAAGAAAATTTTTTTTCATTTCTCTCTCCTCTCTTCCCAAGTACCGGTTTCTCTCCTCTTACTCGTCGTTTCTTTCTTCGGCATGTGAGAGAGAGAGAAGAAGATATGCGAGAGTGAAAAGACCAATCTGCCCTTCATTTAGACGGCCATCATGACAGAAGTGACAATTTGTCCTATCTTGATCCAAATACAAATTATGTGTCTTAATCTAAGGGCTCATTGACACTGCTTTAAGAATTGCCAAGACTATTTTCAAATCAGTAAAAACATTTTTAGAAGTGTTTGATAGAAATATATTTAAGTGTTTATGGATTATAAAAGCGTTCGTAAGAGATTTTTTGAGGAGCATTTGACGGGTGTTTTCAGCTTAAAGAAATTCAAGTACTTTGCATGGACCACTTAGAATTTTTTCAAGTACTTTGCATGGACCACTTAGAATTTTTATAAAAATGTACTTATTTGCACAAAATATTACTAAATAAAAAAGATTATAAGAAGCAGTGCCAAACGAGCTTTAAGATACTTTGCAATCCGTCTTCTAAAGTAAGACAAACATCATAGTTCTTTTTAC